>APFE031471657.1:16306-45001 GCA_000404065.3 Pinus taeda
GTTCAAGTATGGGGTTAGTACAGGGAGCTATAAGGATAGACTGTGACAGCCAAAGTGCATTTTCTTGGCAAAGAACCCTGCTTATCATTCAAAGACAAATCACATTGATGTTCAGTATCACTTTGTGAGGGATATGATAGAAGACAAAAAGGTGTTGCTGGTAAAGGTGGACACTTTGAAGAATAGTGTAGATGCATTGAAAAAAATTGTGAGCTCTGAGAAGTTCTCTTGGTGTAGAGAAACAATGGGTGTTTCAGGGCTAGAAAAATGACAAAGCTCTCCTGTGGCCCATGTGGAAAGAAAACAACAAGTGGGAGATTGTTGGGTTGTGTTATATTCTTTCCACATAGTTAACAGGGGGTTTGAGGGGTACCCATAACCCCACTTTATGGGGTCCGGGGCGCTGGTTTTGGACCCTATGTTAGGTTGGGCGGACCCACCTATGGTTTTGTGCATTATTTTGGCACATGTTTTTTGGATGCGATGGTTTTCGGTCCATGGTTTTGGACGCGATGGTTTTTCGGTCCATGGTATTGGATGCTTCGGCATGTATAAATATGTATTGTAACATTGAAAGGAACATAATGAAAACCAATTTTGGGATCCAGTGGGAAATCTCTATGTATATGTGTTTTATGTGTTATGCTCTTGCATTTTTATTTTTCTTGTGATTTAGAATTCGTATGCAGGTAATTTCTGTATGGGGTTAAAACCTACATGGAGAAGACCCATATTTATAGGATTTGACCCATAGATTTTGATTTGTAGTTAATATCTTGGCCATACACACTAAAGTTGGTTCTTTAGCCCCCCAAGTTCTCTAATTTGCAATAGTCATCCTGAAGCATGATATTATCCATTCACAAATATTCAAGTACTTAGTTCAACAAAGGTTCTTCCATAAGTATGAATGATTATTCAAAGTTGATATAGATGGATGGATAAATTCCCAACGATTTATAATAAACATATACCTATATACCCAAGGCACTTCCATATGTGTGATCCATAGTGGGTTATTGATATAAATCATTGAGGGTACTCATGGCCATTCACTAAATGAATCTTCTAATAATGTATGTACATGCAAAATGCCATGGAATTCTCTCCACCACAAATCTTGATCTATCACATCCATTAGCTTATCTTCAATCCAAGTAGTTGATAATCATTTATCATTGTCATTCACCATGAATTTTTTTTAAATTAATGAATATTAGGTAGATTTATTCTCATTTATTTGCGACTAATCTTTCTCAATATGCCTAGTTCTATTTCCAATGTTCACAATGTCAAAATTTTCTTAATTCAACAACACATAGGCATAAAGAGTGTCATGCTCTTCTAAATAATTGCCTAGATTTTGACCAGCGTTTAAGATAATATTTGATTCCACATAACGGATTTCCCATCTAATGATCCCAACCATAATATAGGTAACCATGAGTATTTTTTAAGGATTTACTATTTTTCCTATATATATGCACAATGGGAAAGGCCCACTACATTGAGGTTTTCTCTAATAATGATTTGGGGGTGGATGGAGATGACAACGCAGTGCAGGTAGAGAGGGAGCCACCAACACCGCCCCCACCCCCACCAGGAGGAACTCCTTTCACTCCATCAAGAGGGGTCCTTGCATCTTTAAGGGTAAGGGGTGCCATGCATGGGAAATGTGTCTTGGTTTTAGTGGACAGTGGGGCTACTCACAATTTTATTGATGCATAGATGGTCCAAAGGAGGGGCATCACAACTAAGGAGTTTGAGGGTTTTTCGGTTATGGTACCAGGGGACAAAACCATGAAGTGCACATGCTATGTTCTAGCCTCGACAATGACCATGGGGAACTACTTAGTGAGAAATCACTTCTTCATGGTGGATGTGATGGACACCAATATGTTGATGGGTGTCCAATGGCTTTACTCGCTTGACAGGGTCACTACTGATTGGAGGATGTTGGAGATGGAGTTCACAGGGCCAAATGGAAAACCAATTTTTCTATGGGGTATGCAATCTTACCCTCCACAGACTATTTCAGTCCAAGGGATGGAGGTTGATCTAAGACATGGGTACACTGAGTGCATTGTGGAGTTAAGGGTTTCAGAGTCTGGGGTCATCCCAAGCCACCACATCAGGATATACAGGCCATTTTGGACAGGTACCTAATCGTGTTTGGAGACATACCACCAGGTCAACCGCCTAACTAGGGGTTTGAGCATACCATTGGGCTAGAGCTGGGGGTACAAGTCGTGATTACTACCCCTTACCGACATCCCAAGGCACACCAAGATGAGATAGAGAGAGCTATTCATGAGCTATTGGAACTTGGGCACATCAGGCCTAGCTCTAGCTATTTTTCTTCATCAGTTGTTCTAGTGAAGAAGAAGGATGGGTCCCTATGCATGTACATTGACTACAGGGCCCTTACCAGAAAGACCATGAAGAACCGTTACCCTGTCCGACACGTAGATGAGATGATGGAAAAGCTAAGGGGGGGAAATTTCTTGACCAATATTGGTTTACTTTTAGGGTACCACCAGATCAGGATGAGGGACCAGAATGTCCCTAAGACCACTTTTAGGTGCCACTATGGGAACTTTGAGTTCCTAGTTATGCCTTTCAATCTAACCAATGCACCAACCACTTTCTCTTCCTGCATGAACCACATGTTTCGTGGACAACTATGGAAGTTTGTGTTGGTGTCCTTTTATGATATCTTGATTTGCAATTGAACATGGGAGGAGCACTTGCAACATTTAGAGACAATGTTGCATATTTTTAGGAGCAACAATTCTACGTGAAAATGTATAATGGGATAATTTGTTTCTCTCTTTATAATTCCTTCATCTATGTTCAGGTTTAAAAATTATTTATTTGTAAAATGTGTTAAAGATTTAAGGCTTAGAAATTTTTAGACCTATTCAAATAAAAACATTTGATTCCTAAATTTAAGCTAGAAGAAAGGTAAGGGAACAATTAAGATTAAAATAATTTATGAAAATACTGATTAAAAACTAATGAGCAGAGAAGGAATAAAAAGGAAAAACAAACAATCTAGAAGACGAGTGGGAAAAAACATAGAGACCACCATAAAAAAATGAAACAAGGGGAGGGGGTGGGGGGTGGGGGGGACTAGGATGAAAGGGTAGGGATCTAACAATTGCTAATTTTCCAGTCGTCATCCCTATTGAGATTTCTCGGCCTTTTTTCAATTTCTATGGCCTCCCTAAACTTCTGGTGATGAAAGGGTGCAATCTTGGTAATAACACGGGCCTTCTCAATACATATGTGATGCTTAGTACTTTCCGCATGTTCTGCCAAGGCGATAACCTTTCAACTAATCTTTAACAACCTTTCAATCCCCTATCACTTGTCAGTTTAGATCGCTTGACACAATTAAGATAACTAACATAAAAAACTGATTCATATTATTGTAGTACTTGTTAGGTAATTGTATTTTCGTTCTTAGAATAAATTAGTCATTCAAGTTAGTCATATTTAGTTGTATTAATTATTAGCTAGTCACATATTTTAACCCGCGACTAAACTAGTGATTTATGTTAGTTGTTTTTAGTTCGGTCACTTAAGATTGCTCATTTTTGGTAGTAGTTCACTTGGAAAAGCTGCAGTGACTAACTTTTTTAGTCACCTAGTCACTAATTTCCCATTTTCTACTAGTGGACCTATTTGAAGTAGAAAACTTCTAGGATCATGAGTTCTAATACAAAATGCTATCAACTTTGCACCCTAAAAATGATAAGAAACCAATAATTTCAATCCTCCCCGAGAGGAAAGATCCTTTTGCAGTGAATACAATGCACAAGACAATATATGATGATTCTAAGGCTAGGTCTCCTTAGTATATATATGTGTGTGTGTGTGTGTGAGACAAGGGGTACAATTACAATAAAATGGGACCATGAGGGGTTCTAGCCTAAATAACAATACAACAATAGAAATGTAATCAATCTATATCTAGGGACTAATAAGGGGTTTTAGGGTTAATATGGGTCTTATATATGGCTTCACTAAGAACAAATTCTTGAGATAATATTTCTTTTACTTGCATTACATAAATGATGTTTGTCTCTATTTGTCTACCAAAATTTGAAGCATGGAAAATTTAGCTAGTTTTTCTCTTCTTGAGCTCTTATTATCCTTTCATTGTATACTTTGTAGATTTGAACCTCCACTCTCAAGTTCCTCATAATTTATGCAATATGTATATGAGTCTCTAATTGGGCCATTTCCATTGGATTCTATCTTTACATTTTCATCTTACACATATTTAACATCATCATGTGCTTCAAACTTATAATGGTTTTTTGCATTCTCCATGACAAAAATTCCTTGGCAAAACCCAAGGACAAGTCTCTATATTTTGATTGTTTTGATAAATCAAAATGTTTTGTACAAGAATTGAGTGCTTAGCTCTCTTCTCCTCTAAAAGACCTTTCCAATGACTATAAATTCTCTCAAATTTGATATCATATTTAGAAGTTATAGGACTGAAATGATCACTTCCTATAATTCCTTCTATGCTTTTGTTGTAGCTATTAACACCAAGATTGAACTATAGTTTATGTACACCAACAATTCTATCATCATAGTAATTTTTTTGTGTTTTTTTCCACAATTGTGATAATTAAATGCAACACAATATAATTTTCTTCACCATATTCCATTGTTTAATTGAGTAAAATATTCATGTGGGTTTTTGGAACATTGAGGTACACTTGTTTTGTAAATCCATAACTTCGTTCATACAACTATACCATATACTTAATTGATTTTTTTTTTGTTTTTTGATTTACTAAGAGCCGATTATGAATCTGAGCTAATTTCCTTCAATTTCATAGGCGATGGTTGTCCCTCAAGGTATTTTTATTGCTTGCGTGAATCCTTTTTGTACCTTTATGTTTCCATGAACTTGTTCCATCTAAACTGCCTCATCCATTCAATATGTATATTTAATGTTGTGTAGTATTCACTTCAACCTATGATGACCAATGCATAGATTTCTAAGTATATTATGTAATCCTTTGGCATTATTGTGCATTTTTTCATTCCATGAGGTTGAAGGGATAGTGAGTTCCTCCTTTTAGTCACCCCTAGCTACAATATTTTAGAATATGGCGCAGACCCTTGTCAATAGGATCTAGTCTATTGGTTTAGATCTATGGATAAGATCTTGGCCATTGACACCAAGTTTGTTTTTCTAACCCTTTAGATTCTTCATTATGTATTACTAATGCTAAAATGTTGATTTATAGCCATGGGCATGATCTTAGCCACTTATGGAAAAGTAGATACTTCTTTTCCAAAGGATTTTCCACATGCATGAATCATTATGGACCCTTTAGGTAGATGGGTGGATGCATTCCCAAATGTTTGTGATAAACATGTACCTCTCTATCCATGGCACTTTTAGTTGTGAAGGAGCATACATATGAAATGTCATGGATTTCTTTCCACCACTAATCTCCCTCCATTGTGTTCATTGATTTCTCTCCAAGCCAAGTAGGTGTTCCTCATTTAGCATTCTCTTTCAACATGCAATTAGTGGAGATTAATGAATAAGATGAAGATTTATTCTCATTTGTATACAACTAAGCTTCCCCAACATGCCTAATTTTATTTTTAACATTCACAATGCCCAAGTTTTCTCAATCTAACTACACATAGCTATGAATGATGTCACACCCATCTTAAAAAATACTTGAATTTGACTCAACATTGAAACTAAGCTTCATTGCCACATAATGGAATCCCCATCCAACATTCCTAACCTTGTGTTGACAGGAAAACATGTCCTGCCAATATTTTGGGGGGTCTCCCCAGTGTGAATTCCCAATTAGAACTCACACCGTTTGGGATAGGAGACCCATTCGGTATGTGGGCCCAACAACAACCATATATGTTTTTCTCTTGGTTGTAAAATATGGAGATGTTAGAGTGAGGGTAAGATGAAATTCTTGGAGAAAGAGGATGAGATCAACTCATGATTGATAACCTACAAAATGAAATACATGAATGTAACATCCAAACAATAAGAAGAAGCATGTCTCAAGAAGGGTTAGTGAGCTAAAACCATATCAGACATATGTGAATATGAAAGTGTTAGAAGTTGATTGCAAATCATTTCAAAAATAAGTTACTAGCATAGTGTGAAATAGGGTACCAAATATTCAAAGCCGACATGCAAGCCATAAGCCACGAATTAGTTCATTAACATATCACCCACATGAAAGAACACATACAAACACAATGGAAATACTAGACAACCAATACGACGACTATGAAGATGTATGGGAATCAGTGCCAAAAGTAAATACATTGTCATTATTCATACTGCAAGTTCAAATACATGTCCTACAAACCATAAAAACATGGTAGTGGAACATGGGCTTATCCTAGCATCTCCAAAGAAAAACCATAACCTCACCACAACTCATCCTACAATCTGCCAAGAGTTGAGTACCTCTAGCTCCTTAAACACAAAAAAATATTTAATGCTAGCCTTGGATCAAGTGCTAAAGTTCCCCCTTTCAAATGAGACACGAGGATGTATTTATAGAAATGAGGTGACCTTACACCTACCATGACTTTATCATCTACCCTCATGCCTCTTGAACTTCGTCATGACTCACTGGTATCTAATGACTTTTACATGATTTTTACATTTTACTTTCATGAGTATTACAAATATATTGTTTACAATATGACAGCAAAGAAAAATTGAAGCTTTCAAATATCTTGTGACCTTGGAGAGACAAACATTGTTGTTTGAAATTATGGGCTTGCATGGGTTGTCGAACAAGGATTGTGTGCTTTTCTCATCTACTTGTTGTTTCCCTAATTGTTGAGAAAAAATATTAGGTATGACCATCTACAATCCACATCTTAGTTGACATGATAAGGATATAAGCCTTCTTAGACCTTCAACCAAGGTCCATTCATTGTTTAGGGGACCACACTCCAATACTAGAAATCATTTTTGTTACATAAAGATAACAACCACCTTTTCTGCGACATGATTACCATTGGCACTACAGATCAATGGTGAAATATATATATATGAGAAATGCTTGCCCCCATGTATGGTACCTGAGGTCTATCTAAAAACCAAAGGATTCAATCATTGGAAAAAAATCCTTAGCAATATAAGCTAGCACCCCATGCTTTGCTATACCAGCTGTGACATGACCTCTTATATGAGACAACACTATATATATGGCAGAAATATAATCAACATGGATTTGGATCTCTACATAATATATCGGCTCAATTAAATTTGGGTTTTCCATTAGAAAAGTTGAATAAGCTCTTCTAACAATAGGTGTTACCTAACCACCACCACGGTGTAAGGGCTCTAGTTCTATTGCTGCATCCAAATTTTGAACTTCGCATTATGAATAGGTTTGTCACAAAAAGGTCTCTCTTGAGCACCCCATTGAAATCCTTGCACAATGGAATACTTTGCGAAATTCAACAAGTTTTTATCAACTTCACTAGGAATTATGCCATCTAGAAGCATGTTTGGACCCTACTTATCTGGTCCAAATGCTCATATTGATCTAGCTAAAAAAATCACCCAACTTCTTACATGGCCAATCTATGCTCACCACATCATTCTCTATATCCTTTTCCAAAACCTTCCCTACTAGTTTTGCAGCCATAGTAATTTTATTTTTCTTATTTGTATATTTTTAGAAAAACATTTCATCAAACATGGCTCCACTACTGTTTCACAAAAGGAAATTACTGGATCTGCCACCTTCACTTCTACTTCCGAATAGAGCTCTCTAAGGTCCTTCATAATAGATTCCAAATAGATCTCCCCCGTCCCTAGAATGGTATATTCCCCTGACTTCTCAACCTTTCTAATGTCCAATGGATAATTCGTACTAATTTTACAAAGGCCTTCCACCATGTTTGGAAATTCACTTCAGTTCAAAGGTTCAATTGTTGTTTTGACAATTGATAGTGTGCTAAAGCATAAAGGATGGAAACTGAATAGATCTTCATGAAGATACTTGAGACACAATGCTGCTGTTGTTAGCCTTGCTGGAAAAAGGCCCAAAAATGGATCCATATAGGCTCTTAGAGTCTCCAAAGTTGCTTAAAATCATGCCAATGGATCCATTAATGCTCTTCAAATATTCAACTTTTTCTCAAAGGTCATCCAATGATCAAAATCAGCGTAAGAGGAGAGCCCTTGGAAGGGCAGAAATACACTATCGGGAGGCAAAAATGCTTGAAAACCACAAAAAAAAACCCACAATCGCAGGCTTAAACAGAGGAGCGAACAACAGCCATTAGATATGGTTGATCAACGGCCCAGATCTATGTGGATAATTGCAATCGGCTGAGCAAAAGGGACAGTTTAAAGTTGGGTGCATGACATCATCGATGATTGGATCGGTGGGGAGCATATGTTATGTTATATAAAGGACCCAGGAGTGAGCGATGCACGATTACGATTTATCGCATTTCTAATATCGCATTGGCAATATACCACGGTTGGGGCCTATGCACATACATATGGGCAACCCAATGAACCAGACCCGAGGACATTATAGTTGGGAATTCATAAATTTTGAAGTCAGCGACCAAATAATTTTTAATGTATTTTCCATGTATTTCGTTATATAATGAAATACAAAGGGAAAGAGGGGCAGTGCGATAGCAATGGAACCCTGACCCAATGGGTTTCCTGAATAAAAATATATAATCTTTGAAGTCCTCCAAAGGCCCATTTTCATTGCTTTTTGCAATTTTGTGTGTTTTCGTTGTTTTAAATGAAATACGAAGGAACCTTTGGCCAGTGCGATTGTGATGAAGCCTGAACCTGAAAGCATCCGAGAAGTGGAATATATAATATCTAAAGTCTGCCAAATCCATTTTCTCATAATTTTCAGTGTTTTTCGCCTTATTGAAAAATACAAAGGGAAGCTGGGAATAGGCCTTTTGCAACTTGCGATGGCGACAAGGCCGGACCCAATAGACAATTAAACCATATTTTAGGACTTTTGAAGTCCGAAATGAATAGTGATGGGTAGGATTTATCAGTGTTGCAGCATTTTCGTTGTTTATAATAGAAACAATCACTATTTGCAGTTTAAAGGGAAAAAAAAGGCCCGAAGACCCATTCCACCATATAACAGAGCCCTGGAGACAGTTTGTTGGGAAACAGAGCCCGGAAAGGGAAAGAGAAGGGCCATAGCACATTGCAGCCCGAAACAAAAAGATCAGGGAGCATAGATAGTGCAACAGCCACACCAAAAAACATCATGGAGCATCTTTGGCACAGGAGAACTCCCAGACAGTGCAATGAGATACCAAAAATATCCAAAAGTGGTTACTCTGCTGTCAAAAGCAGAAAACTCTGGTCCCATGCTTGCCTAGAAGGCATCAAATTAGTTAACAATTCAGATCAGATAGATTAAGTCTTCGAGCCTCTTAGATCTTAGGAGCATTGTAAACAGGCTATAAATAGCTAAAAGAAAGATGTAATAGGGGTTCAACTTCTGGAGATTATTCCTCCTCTGTTCCTTCAAACTTCTCATCTTGATTCTAGCAATATAAGCTTCTTTTGCCATTATATGTTCAATGTCCATTCTCTTTGCTGTTCTATGCTTACACTTGAACAATTTGTTCATGTTTTCATTTTGTCTAAGGCCAGATAGGTGTCATCTTATCTCTGCTTTGATAAGTTAGATTTGCAAGCTTCTTTGCTGCCTGTAGCTAGCCATCCATATGTGGTCATATATGCATCTCCCAGTACAATTAGTATTCTCTTTTTCTTCCTGTAGGTAGCCATTCATTTATGTTTATGTATGCAATCTGCTGGTATAGTCAGTATTCTCCATCTATCAATTGAACTTATAAATTATTGAGCATTAGTGGTCTAAAGCCTTGTACTGGTGAGAGCGTTCATGCATGCCTTGAGTGAAAACAGAGCTGAAATGGTTATCTAACTTGATCCAAACCATCATTTATTCCAATAGTTCAAAGAACAATATTGAAGATTATATATTACCAAGCATGTCTGAGCTACAACCTAGGAGAGTTTCTTGGAGTGATAAAATAATTGGCGTCGCTGCCAAGGAGAAGAAACTGAAGCTTAGCTTCCATGGGAAACGACATAGATCCAACTTTGATGATATATAAAGTCTGGGCACTTTTTTGGTTGTAATAATCTATCTGGTGACTCTACTGGAGGTTGAATCTCTTGGCAACTCCACTTCATAGTTCTGGCTTAGCTTGTGAGGCATACTCGGAGAAATCCTCAGAAGCTACAAGCTAACCTAATGCCTGACCTTGAAAATATCATCAAAGAGAGAAAGGTATTGCAGAAAGGAGCATCAAGTTCAGGTAAACCTAAAAAATATCTTATATCTCTTCAAGAAAGTCTTGTAATAGAACAAATACATGTTGAGAGTATAGAATCTAATACTAGCAGTGAAGAAAAACTCTCAGAGATTCATAAAGATCCTTATCCTTTAGGTTCTCCTTTTGTTGTAAGCCAAAAGGAAACCTCACCCCCATCCATCATACTCCTTGAGTCCTGTCAGTCACTCCTCAGCCCTCTATCATTTAGACTACTAGTACTCTTTTAGCCACCACAACTATGGCAAGTCCACAAGCACCTACCAAAATGGAAAGAATCATAGCTGCTAGGTATGGACCTCTAATACTGCCCACTCCTATGAATTCCATGCCTACTGGAGAATATTAGAAATATAGGCCTAAGTTCACTAGGATTGAAGGTGTTACTATTGAAGAACATCTTGAGTCATTCTATAGCTATGCTGATAATTTGGACATTAGTGAAGATGATGTGTGGATGAGAGTCTTTTTCCAAAGCCTAGATGGAGAGGCTAGAAAATGGTTCAGAGAACTAACCCCAAGATCTATAGCAGATATTGAAGCTTTATATGATGCATTCCTAAAGAATTGGGGGGATAAGAAGGATCTCCTCTACTACCACACTGAGTTTGGGAATTTAAAGAGGGAAAATGGTGAGTTGCTATCTGATTTTAATAAGAGGTTTAACTGTATGTACAACAAGATACCAGCTGAAGTAAAACCCACTACTGCCTCTGCTAAACTCACCTATGTCAGTGATTTTGACTCTGACTTCTACCTACTGTTGAGAGAGAGACGATGTGCTACTTTGGCTGACATGCAGGATGTAGTCTTGGAAGTGGAATCAAACATCATGGCTGTAGAGAATCTCAAGGGAAATGTTGATAGAAGAAGACAGAGGGGTGGGTCTTCATCATACTCTGATCCTAAGATATATAAAATGACCAAAATGATTGAGTCATTAGCCTCTGAAATCTCCAAATTGAAGGTTGACTAGCACCCAGGGAAAGGAAGAATGCCTAATACCTTTGCTCCTAGAAATGCAAATCCAAATCCATATAGAAGAACTAATGAGCAATTACAGATTTTGCAAAGAAGCAAAGATGCAAATGAAGACCAAAGGGTGAAGGCTCCTTTTCAAAATGCAGTGATGGAAGAAGAGAAATTTGAAGAAGATGATGAGATCCATTGTCTAGAAGACAAAGGCAATGCTTCCTTTTTGACCTTAGCTACCTATGAAAAGTCATTATACAATGAACATATCAGCCAAGAATGGGATGGTAAAGCTATTCTACAAACTGTAGATCAGAAAAGATATAATTTGAGGTCAAAGATAAATAATGCCAAGGAAACTCCTATTCAAAGAGTTGTTGTCCCTGTGTACATCAAGCTAATAAGCAAAAACAACTGGTAGTTGATCCCATCATCCTCAAAGCTCCATCGCATGAGGTAAGAGGCCTTAGCAAGTCTCCTTCTCCTTTTAGTTTTCAATCAGAAATTTAGAAGCTAAGAATACCTATGCCTCTGATTGAACTAGTGAAGAATGAGTCCTTCAAAAGATCCATCCTTGAGGCCCTTGAGCCTAAAGCCTTCCAAGCCTCCACTGACCATGTAAATCTACAAGATTGCAAGCCAGCTATTATTCTCAGCCCGATGATTGAAAATTGTGAAGACAACTCCCCGTCATTTTATGTCTCTTTGACTATTCATGAAAAAATCCTTCACAACTACATTTTGGACACTGGAGCTAGCCATAATCTAATGCCCAAGGCTGTAATGGATGAGTTGGGTCTTGACATCACCAAGCCTTATCATGACCTGTTCTCTTTTGACTCTAGAAAAGTGAAGTGTCTAGGATTAATCAAGGACCTAGCCATCACTTTGTCTCAGCTACCTATGAAAAGCATGGCGATGGATATTGTGGTAGCAGATGTACCTCCCAAGTTTGGCATGTTACTTTACAGAGGTTGGATCAAGAGACTAGGTGGATCATGACAAAATGATCTGTCCTATGCTACTATCCTAGTTTTCGGAGGTGAGAGCAAGAGGTTATATAGAGAGGCGCACTTGGCTTATATCATCAATGATGAGAAGAACCCTACTAATCATCCCATCTATGCTGTTGACACTGATTTTGGAGCATGTATTCTTCATATTGAAGAATCCCAGTTAGCCTTCACGCAACTTAAAAAACTAGTTTGCCAAATCGCTGAGGAAGAAGACCCACAGGTGTGGGACATGTTCTTTGATGGAGCTTACTCTAAGGAAGCTGTTGGGGCAGGTGTAGTCCTTGTGTCCCCCACATAGGAATGCATTCATTTATATTTCAAATTAACCTTTCAGGTCACAAATAACATAGCAGAATACAAAGCTTTGATTCTGGGCTTAAGCGCTGCTAAGGAAATGGGTATCAAAGGCCTGAAAGTGTTTGGAGATGTAGACCTCATGATGCAGACCTCATCATTCAGCAGGTAAATAAAGCATTCCAAGAAAAGCATCCAAGGCTGAAAGCATACAGAGATGAGTTATGGAGGCTCAAGGATTCTTTTAATGATTTCAGCATTTCTTATATTCCAAGAATGAAGAACCAACTTGCTAACTCCCATGTTGTCTCTGCTAGCATGTTTATTCCTCCTTTACCTCCTAAATTGATATATGAAGTTCAGGTAAAATATAGACTGTCTTTGCTTGACAACGTCAAATATTGGAGATTTTTTGAAGACGATGAGGAAATTAATAGGTTTTTACAAGTCATTGAGGAATTTGCTGAAACACACATTGACCAAGAAAATGAAACCATGGAAGAATGTAGCCATTCCAAGCTAAAAAGCAAGATCGATCGAGGAAATATCATCCAGGTGCCTAGTAATCACATATCAAAAGGATTGGTGCCTCTAGAGAAGCTTTTCGATCATAATGACATTCCCTATAAGTCGGCGAAAACAGAGAATGAGTCTGCTATCTATAAACATAACATAGGGAACCCAACCCATCTAAAATTCATCAATCTGTCCACTCATTTTTCTTCTACCCACAATTCTGAGTATTTCACCCTCATGAAGAAATTCGTTGATATTTTTTCCTGGGAATATAGTGATCTTAAAAGCCATGATACAAATATCATTCAACACAAGATCCCACTCGAAAAGAACACTACCCCTTTTAAGTAGAAATTAAGACCTATCAGCCCTCTCTTATTGCCTTTGATTGAGAAAGAGATCAAGAAGCTATTGGATGCCAAAATTATAGTTCCCCTAAGGTACTCAAAATGGATAGCTAACCTTGTGGTAGTGAGAAAGAAAAATGGAGAAATCAGGCTTTGTGTGGACTTCATAAATCTGAACAAGTGCTCTAAAAAAGATAACTACCCCTACCTAAGATGGAACACTTGCTGCAAAGAATTTCAGGGGCCAGAGTCATGTCTTTCTTAGATGGATTTTCAGGTTACAATCAGATTGTTGTACATCCTGAAGATCAAGAAAAGACCGCCTTCACTACTCCTTGGGGCACTTTCATGTACTCCAAGATGCTTTTCAGAATGATGAATGCTGGGGGCTACCTTTCAGAGGGCCATGGGCATAGCCTTCGTGGGAGAGAAAGCCAAGTTTTTCCTTATTTATCTTGATGACATAACAATCTTCTCCAGTAGCCACAAAGACCATTTACAACATTTGAAGAAGGTCTTCCTACAGTGCAGACAATTTGGAAACTCAGTGAACCCAAAGAAGTCATAGTTTGCTCTAGAAGAAGGAAAACTTCTGGGACATATTGTTTCTGCTGAAGGTGTGAAGATTGATCCAACAAGGGTTCAAGCCATTCATACATTGTCCATCCCAAGCTCAAAAAGGGACATCCAATCCTTCCTGGGTAATATTAACTTCGTAAGGAGGTTCATTCCAAACTTTTCAGAGCTTGTAAAGCACATCACTTCCATGCTGAAGAAAGGATCAGAAATAAAATGGACAGATGCTTCAAGAAGCTCTTTTGAAGCCATCAAGCAAGCTATCATGGAATCTCCCACTCTAATCAACCCAGATTACACTAAGGAGTTTTTTATATTCTCTTTTGCCTCTTATGATACACTTGTAGCAGTTTTGTTGTAGAAAAATGATGAATGCATAGAGCACCCCGTTAGAAAAACTCTAAGGGATGTTGAACTAAGGTATGACCTTATTGAAAAACAAGCTTATGCTCTCATAAATCTTTAAAGGCATTCAAAATTTATATTCTGCATTCCAAAGTAGTTACATATGTACCTTCAGCTTCAATAAAAGATGTCTTAACCCAGCTAGATATTAATGAGAAGAGAGCTAAATGGATTGCAAAATTCATAAAGTTTAACATAGAGGTGAATCCCACTAAGCTTGTCAAAGGCCAGGGCTTGGCTAAACTTATGGCTGAAGAAAATTGCATCCTGTTAGACATAAATTCCATGGGTCTAAATTCAGATGATGAGTAGAAAGAGGGAGCAACAAAAGAGCAAAAGTAAAAGAAGTCTTTGGTTGAAAATCTAGCCACATGTGAATGGTATTACAACATAGTTCATTTTTTGCAAAAGCTAGAAGTCCCTCCAGGGCTTAGCTCAAGTCAAGCTCGTACCATTAAACTCAGATTAGCCAAATTCTACATTAATAAAAATCTGCTTTATTGGAAAGACCGATCAACAATCCTCTTGAGGTGTCTAGATAAAGAACAATCTGTGGAAGTCATACACCAATTCCATTCTAGCATCTATGGAGGGCATCATTATTGGAAAACCACAACTCACAAAATCTTGAGGGCTAGATATTATTGGCCTACTCTGTTCTCTAATGTGTTTTCTTTTGTAAAAGCTTGTGACAAGTGTTAGAGGTTTGTAGGAAGACAACAGCTAAAATATCTCCCCTTGAAGCCAATACATGTAAATGGTCCCTTCCAGTAGTGGGGCTTGCACTTTATAGGTGAGATCAACCCACATTCCAGTGGCCAACACAAATGGATCTTAGTAGCCACTAATTATTTAACCAAGTGGATTGAGGCTATACCCACTAAGAATGCCAATCATCAAGTTTTCATAAAGTTCTTGAATGAGAATATTTTCACTAGATTTGGTTGCCCAACCAAACTAGTCACTAATAATGCAACAAATTTCAAGGCAAAAGAATTGCTGGACATGACTAAATGTTAGAGGACAAAAAAAAGAGCTGGGATTCCAAGTTGAAGTTTGCATTATGGGCTCACAGAGTTACCATCAAAAAGTCCATAGGGAATTCTCCATTCAAACTGGTTTATGGCACTGATGTTGTTTTCCCCATCCAGCTGATTCTCCCCATGGCTAAGTTCTTGCAAGAAGAACAAGATGAAGAGAATGACATGGTAAGAAGAATGAATAACCTGGTTGAACTATAGCAGATCAGAGAGCATCTGGTTGAGAAGTCAAAATCTCATCAGAAGAAAATCAAAGAAACCTTTGACAAGAAGGCAAAAGTGGACAATTTCCAAGTTGGTGATTAGGTGCTTAAATGGGATGCATTTAAGGAAAAGAAAGGTAATCATGGCAAGTTTGACTCCTTATGGATAGGTCTATTTTTCATCACTCAAATTCAGTAGAACAATACATTCATTCTGCATAGTCTGGAAGGAGGAGATACTTTTGGTAGCCCAATAAATGGGCAGTTCTTGAAACTTTATTTCGTTTAAGGCTTTAAAGCCTTGTCATTGTAAATATGTTTTTCGAGTTTTTATTTGATTAAAAAATAGACTCCATGCCCAATGGAACACTAGAAGGAAGATTTGACTTTGTTTTTTCAGGAAAGGCATTGATTTGTGATCCTTGAAACCTCACAGGGAGGATTTCATCCCCAAAAGGAGCCAGTGTTAGCCTTGCTGGCAAAAGGCCCAAAAATGGATCCATATAGGCTCTTAGAGTCTCCAAAGTTACTTAAAATCATGCCAATGGATCCATTAATGCTCTTGAAATCTTCAATTTTTGCTTAAAGATCATCCAATGATCAAAATCAGCGCAAGAGGAGAGCCCTTGGAAGGGCAGAAATACACTATTGGGAGGCAAAAACGCTTGAAAACCATGAAAAAACCACATTCGCAGGCTTAAACAGAGGAGCGAATAGAAACCGTTAGCTCTGGCAGATCAACCACCTAGATCTAAGCGCCTAATCGCAATCGGTTGAGCAGAAGGGACATTTTAAAGTTGGGCGCATGACACCACCAATCAGCGATCATCGATGATCGGATCGGCAGGTCGCATTGACGGGGAGCATATGTTATGTTATATAAAGGACCCAGGATATGAGCGACGCGCGATTGCGATTTATTGCTTCGCTGATATCACATCAACAATATACCATGGGCAGGCCTATGCACATACATATGGGCGAACCGATGAGCCAGACCTGACGGCATTATAGTTGGGAATTCATAAATTTTTAGGTCTGTGCCCAAACAATTTTTAATGTATTTTCCGTGTATTTCATTATATAATGAAATACAAAGGGAAACAGGGGCAATGTGATAGCAATGGAACCCGGACTCGATGGGTTTCATGAATAAAAATATATAATCTTTGAAGTCCGCGAAAGGCCCATTTTCAATGTTTTTTCGCAGTTTGGTGTGTTTTCATTGTTTAAACGAAATATGAAGGAACCTTTGGCTAGTGCCGATTACGATGAAGCCCGGACCCTTAAGTGGAATATATGATATTTGAAGTCCGCCAAAGCTGTTTTTTCATGATTTTTAGTGTTTTTTTCCTTATTGCAAAATACAAAGGGAAGCTGGGAATAAGCCTTTTGTGACTTGCGATGGCGACAAGGCCAACACCAATAGACAATTAAACCATATTTTAGGACTTTTGAAGTCCGAAATTAACAGTGATGGACGATATTTATTAGTGTTGCAACATTTTCATTGTTTATAATAGAAACAGTCATTGTTTGCAGTTTAAAGGGGAAAGCAAAGGCCTAAAGACCCATTCCACCATATAATAGAGCCCGAAAAGGGAAAGAGAAGGGCCACAACATGTTGTAGCTTGAAACAGAAAGATCAGGGAGCACAAATAGTGCAACGACCACACCAACAAACATGATGGAGCATCTCTGGCATAGGAAAAGGAAAAGTTCTACAGGATATCAAAGAGAGGATTGATCATCAGATCTATTATTCAGAAATTGTTTACATTTTATTTCTTCAGACAGAGTCTGTAATCAGGCCAGGTAGCCTCTGGATTCATCCTTCTTTTGGAAGGTGAGATATCCGGTGAATGCCCATACAGTCGATCTTTGTACAAGAAATACTTTGTTCTCACGAATTTTAGATCGGAAGCGGTTGAGTTTTGAGCTGGTGGAATGGCGCTCAAGGATAAACTCAGAAACATTAGGTGTGGGAATGGAGACAGTATGCCCCAGTATCTCACGAAGTTCACCCAATGCTGGGATGAACTGGGAAGTGTGGGGGTGACTGTCGATGATGAGGACTTGGTGAGCTTGGTTCTCCTTGGTCTTTCAAAGAGTTGGCATTCCTATCAGGACTCGGTCAATGGTCGGGAGAAGTTGCCAGGATGGGAGAGACTTTGGTCATATCTTGTGCAAGAGGAGATCAGGCGGAATACCAGGGATGGATCTTCATCAAAGGGATCTGATGAAGAGGATATCCAAGAAGGGATCTAGGGAAGGATCTAAAGGTGAGGCACTTGCTTCACAGTTTGAGTCAGATTTCACACTCTTCACATGCATGGTTTCATCCATGGCGGGAAGTGGTTGGTTTTCTTGATAGTGGAGCTTCTTTCCACATGACCGGTGACAAAAGTTTGTTCATTACTTTGGAGGAGAAATATCTTGAGATACTCATAGGGATGGCTAATGATGAGAACTATAGCGTCTCAGGTGTAGGCACGGTTACTTTTCAGAGGGAGCATGGAGCTCGCCTTACCTTGAACGATGTCAAGTATGTACCAGGACTGAAGAGAAACTTGGTGTTGATCACGATGCTGGAAGACAGAGGCTATGATGTAGTCTTCAGAGAGGGAAAGGTTTTCCTTCGACACATCATCACTAGACAGGTGAAGCAGATTGGTTCACGGGTCAAGAACCTATATGCTCTTGAGGTTCAAGATGCATGCAAAGCCTTGAGCAGCAAGGCAACTGATGGAGACTTGGTGGTTTAGAGGGAGGGTATATTACCTCTCAACATGCAGAGCCAGAAGAAGTCTCAGACAATTGTGGAGGAGCCACGATTGGTGCAGCAGCTTCAGGAGGTGTTGTGGAGAAGCCACAACAAGGGAAGCTGAGTGGAGATCGAGTAGAGACATTTACTCATCCAGAGACCTCCAGTAGGGGGAAACTTCGAGCCAGGTGGGATGAGGGATCGCATGCATCCATACCTCCAGGTAGGAGGTGGGGTGATGTGGATTGATATTCCCAAGGAGGAGGGGCAGGATCCTTGAGGTACCCAACCTCTTGGATGAGACCTTGCTACGGGAGCCCCGATGTGGAGTAGCAGGAACTGACTGATTGGGTAGAGATAGATGCAGATGGAGTGGAAGAGAGAGCGACAGTGCGGAGAATCCCAGGACAGCGCATAGCATGCAGGCTGCAACAATGCGAGAGGCACAAGTGTTTTGCACAGTGCTAGGTGGCACAGAGAGGTGTGCAATGGTGCGAGATGCATGAATATGTTGCAGTAGCGCAGATGTTAGAGAGGGAGCACTTGTCAGCAGCAGGTAGAGCTTCAGCATCAGAGTATGTTTCTAGCCCAACAGGGAGGTCAGTTGGGAGGTGCAGTGCGGATGCAATGCCGGGAGATAGAACTAGCAGCAGCACGGATGCAGTCAGAGATCAAGGTGACAGAGGCTAGAGCAGTCAGATACTGAAGAGCACAGAGATGCAGAGTTTTCAGTCGACAGAGGCAATAGCAGTCAGAGACTTTGATGATAGAGCAAGTGGACCGGCCAGATGTGTTGCATGCAGAACATTCTAGAGTTACAGGATCGGGTTTGAGAGGAAGCCTTTCTTGTTGAGAGGGAGTGTTGAAAAGTGTGCAACAAGAAATGCTTGTTGAGAATGCAACAAGATGATGGAGCTTAGTGGAAAGGAGTCGCCTCACTAAGTGGGCCCGCAAGCAAATTATGGCTTAAAGTCTATTTTTAGACTATGTCTATTTTTAGACATATGGATCATGTCTATGAGTTGCAGGATGATCTTTATGGATGATTGGTCATGTTGGGAAAAATAGATGGACTTCTATTTTTTGGATCACAGCAATGTGATCAGAGTCTATTTTTAGACTGTCAGGTAAAAATAGAAACAGTCAAATATTATTAGCCCTTAGTAATATTTGGACTCTAAACTTTATCTTATTCTCTTGGAGCACTTCAATTGGAGCAACAGATGTGGCACATGCAACTGCCTGAAGGAATCACGTGGTTACCTATGGGTTGACTGAGCTATTGCATGAAGGACTTCAGTTAGAACTCAAGTAATTGAGTTTGGTGGAGTTGATTGAGGAGTTAATGGAGTTGTGTTCAGTTTTACTTAGTTGAACTAATTGTATTTAGTCTCACTGACAAATACACTAGTGATGAGTGGTGTGAATTAATTATTAATTAATTCACTAATTATTAACTCATAAAGAAACTAAAGGATACATCAGTTAACTCAGTGCATGGACAGTTCAGTGGAGACAAGTGTTAGAGGTGAGTGAAAGGGCAAGACAACTGTTAGTTGTGACTATAGTTGTGCATGTGAATTGCACATGCATGGATTGAGTAATGCCAATGAGGATTGTGTAGTGTTACACAAGGGAAACACGTGAATGGATCAGCCATTCTCATCATTCATTCTCTTGCAGGATTGCACAGTGGAGGCAAGCAAGCAACGGGAGATATTTGGAGATCAGATCTAAGGTGTATTGTGTGTAACAGGTGGAGATAGTACTGAGTACTTGTGAGGAGTATTGTACTATGTATTGTTACATGTTCTCAATCAATATAATATCAGATAGTTGGGGTTTTTCAACTTTATGCTTTCCCCGGGTACATACTGTGTTGATATGTGTGATTGATGCTTCAATGTGCGCATGCGATTGTTTCTTAATTCCGCAAAATTGATGATCAAGGTAGAGGAGGTTATGTATTATGCATGTATTCCACAATTAGTGTATAATCAAGATAATCTAAGTGTCATATTATTCAAAATTTCTACATCTTTGATGTTCTATGCTTGAACTTGAATAGTTTTTTCATGTTTTCTTTGTGTCTAAGGCCAGATAACTATCATCTTGTCTTTGCTTTGATAAATTAGATTTGCAAGCTTCTTTGCCGCCTGTAGCTAGACATCCATATGTGGTCATATATGCATTTGCTAGTATAGTTAGTATTCTCTTTTGCTGCCTGTAGCTAGCCATTCATTTATGTTTATGTATGCAATCTGCTGGTATAGTTAGTATTCTCCATCTATCCATTGAATTTATAAATTATTGATTATTAGTGGTCTAAAGCCTTGTATTGGTGAGAGCGTTCATGCATGCCTTTAGTGAAAACAACGCTGAAATTGTTATCTAACTTGATCCAAACCATCATTTATTCCAATAGTTCAGAGAACAATATTGAATATTATATGTTACCAGGCATCTCCGAGCTACAACCTAGGAGAGTTTCTTGGAGTGATAACAATTGTCTTCATAATTGAAGCGTCTATGCCCTCTATTAGAACCCAAGATCCAATAGGTGCTTTGCTTATAGGAATTCGATATCAGGCTTAGTAGACCCATAGTTTAGTCATTTCCTTGACTTCCATATACTCCTCATCATCAGGAGAATATCCTTCTCCAAGTACCCGTATAGTTTGGCCTATTTGGATTGTGCCACTATAGACTCTACCAAATGAATAAAAAACACTGCAATTAAATTCTCGGTATAATTAGTTACATTAACCATAAGAGGGCATTCAGGGGCACAATGTTTCATAGGAACTATGTATATATTCTCTATCTTCTTAGCTGCAACATCCTTGCAAGAGAGAATATGTTGCACCAGCATGTTCGTGAAGACCGTTGCAAACCCAAAGATAGAGATGCAAGATAATCTCAGCAAGGACCTCACATTAATTTTATGTGCAACATTGCTAAGTGTCACTAATAAATTTGTTAGTGTAGTTTCAACATTGTTCCTATGTTCACCAGCCAATGACTTGGCTGTAAATTTTGTACAAAGGTTCAAGAAAAAACTACACAAATGAAAAATGAGGTAATCAAGTTATTGATTCCTTCTAATGTATGCTTCAATTTGTAATAAGCATGTGGAAATTTTAGCTTTCTTAATAGACTGTTCACCTCATTGATAACAAGAACTATTAGAAGCCTTTCCTAGATAGCATGGCGAATATCCCTCTTTGTATTTACCTTCAACAGACTATCTAAATGCCTTTCCCTTTCAACAATACTATCCTTTTCTTTGCAGCAACTATCATCAATAATGACGGGCACAAGTTGGAGGTCTATTCTGTTTGTAATTTAAATAGACAAAGAGCCGGTGTATAGAAAGGTTTGGAACACACTTATAAACATTAAGAATATTTTTCTCAAGTGGTCAATTAGAAATGATTGTCCTATCTGAAAACATAGATAACATAACTGTTGTAGGTGAAGTTCCTGAAAAAATCCTCAACTATCAATTGAAGGTTTATCGCACTGTGGATGTCCATGTAGCACAATCTTCTTGTAGTCCTCTAGAATATATGATGACTCTTTCTTATGATGTATTTCCCCTATGATATTTTACATATTGTCATAGTTGTATTCTTTTCAGTCAATACAAAAAAAGCGATTTCCAAGAACAAAATCACACATTGTGTAGCCTATACTTCCACATCTTTAATAACCAAGTTAGTTATTTCAATTTACCTAGAACCTGTTATCACCCAGGTTGTTCCCTATGACTCCCAAGGGAATACGGCCGGGGTAACCACTAACCAACCTTTGGATTATAGATCCTATCCTATCTATAATCAGAGAGGACTCTCTCTTTAAGTTTCAGATATGTTTTGTGAGTTTTTTAGGCTAGTTAAAAGTTTTAGTTTCCTGTTTAAGACTTTGGTTGGTGAAATTTTGTTATAAGAAGGGCATGAAGAGTTCAGAAGATGCTAATCAATTGGGCATATGGAGTCAGAAAAATGAGATAGCTCTGGTGCCTGTGATGGAGAGAGTTTTGCTGCAAGGCTAGATGGCTATTGCTAATATAATTTCCGATTTAGTGAGTGAAACAATGAGATATGGAGTTACCAACAGTGTGATATCAATTTGAACGACAATCTCTACTTAGTAGCATAAATGAATTACTAAATAGTGACTGTGAGGTATTCATAGCTTATTGGAGCAATTAAGAATTCCAATTTAAACAGCTGAAAGTTATGAAAAACATTTATAGTGAAGATAGATTGAGATCAGGGTGTCTCCATGGACAAATCTTGAGCTATTCTTTTTCTTTCTTCCCTAGATTTAGAGAAACATGTGAGAGTTATGCGTAAATAACAGAAAACGTTAACAAAGATAGAGAAACACTTATTATATCAAGTCATAGCACTAGAATCTTGTAGCATTTAATGGTTCCAATCACAACATGCACTAGTAATACTCAGTTCCTGTAAACTCCAAGCTTTATTTATAACATCCTTCTGCAAGTTACAGCCGAGTTCTCATTCTTTCATAAGAGAACAACAAAACCAACAACAACCCCTTCAAAATTTGTGCGAGGGGGAATATATACAAATAGGTTTTACAAAATATCTAACTGCTGAGTCACTTGATACATTAACTATGCTCACCAACTTTACAAAATATCAGATAAGAAAGTTATTGCTAGTCTGAGTGTAAGATAAATGGTCTTTAATGCTGTCAGGCCTCTTCTTGACCTTTGGAAGAGAGTAAGTCGGTTGAGAATTTCTGCTTTAATGCTGAATGATGTGAATGATGTGTCTTTATGCTCTGTCATGCTGAAGCTTTTCTCGACCCTGCTACCTGTAGCTGTCATTGCTGCTTTTGGTGGCTAAATCTTCATGCTGAGGTGGCTCATTCCACCTTTCTATCATATTATGTGTATCACACTTTTTGAATGTGATGACTCATATATTTTGATGACAAAATATAGATGAAGCCTCTTGTTTATAATAATAATTGTATCATGGAGGCCCACCAATCCTGCGTAGGCAATTGATGCCTCAAAATTGCATCCATGGTCTCATCTGCCTCTGTGTATTTGTAGAAATTTGAAGGCGTTTCAAACAGATGCCTAATCTCATTCATAATAAAAAACAGATTCTCTATTCTATCATAGAGACTTTTCCCAGATGCTGGCCCTGTTTCCTATGAGCTGCTTAATCCTTGGCTGATCTGATTAGTGGAAAATGTGTTCACCCTCTTTGCATAAACTTCATGTGATAGAAGTTTTCCTACACTGTTGAGTAAGCTGGGGAGACGTCTACCCTGTAATGCAACAAATTTGTCCATGAACCTGTTTACCTCTATTTGCATATCTTGGCTCCTTCTGTCCAATGTCTGTACCAGGCTTTTCAGTGTGAGGACCCTCTTAACTAGCTGGATAGTCTCCATCCTGCTGGAGATCCCAATTGCTGCACTCTAAGGGCCTGTCTGGTTATTGAGCACATTGATCAATCTGCTGGCTACCTCAGGCATACTGCCTAGAGATGCCCTTGCTCTATGCACTTCCCTTTGTGCTTTGCCTATGAGCTCCATTTGCTCATGAATGGTTTCAATGTATTTCCATTGGTCCATTATTGATTGGCCAATGTGGGTCCACAAAACTCTTCTGATCTCAGCCACCACTTTGTCAAGGGTGAGCTCCTTCTCCAGCTCTTTTATCCTTTCCTTGAGAGTTTTTATTTCTCTCCCTTTCTCAGCCACATTCTGCTTTGATTTATCATATTTTTCATTCAGCTTGGCCAACTCATCCTTGGCTCCATTTAGTTCTGTCATCTGGGCTTCTAGGGCCTGGAACTCATTCAACAATTTCTGCATGTCCAGGCTCGGAGCCTGCTCTGTAGATGGTGTTGTTATTGATGTTGATGGTGCTACTGTTGATGTTGATGGCGATGCTGCTGATGTTGATGGTGTTGCTGCTGGTGCTTCTGTGTGAGGAGGAGTGATCTTTGGAGGCTCCTCAAGGTTAATAACCTCTAGAGGGGGCTGAGAAGTCTAGCCTCCCTCTTTCTGCTGTAGGGCTACCTGTAGTGCAGCCTCTGTGTCTTTCAGCCTCCCTTCTGTCTGCACTAGTTGCTTGTGCAGTGCTACCAGTAATGTGGCTATCTCTTGCTCTTGCTTCTACTAAGCAACCTCATCTGTTTGGGGGTGAATGGTTGCTGGGAGCTTCACTTTCTTTCTTAGGGCTGCCAGGTCTGCATCCTTTATCTTCAGCAGTGATTGTATGGCTTTGGGATCCTTGGGGTCATGCCCCAGCTCTATAATTATATCTTCCAAAGACTTGATCCTGTTGTCTTTGGCCAGGGAGGATGCTTTCTCCAACTCCAGTTGGGCAGCTGTATTGTTTAGGTTGTTTTCCAGCCTTTTTGCCAACATTGCTTTGTCTGCCAATGTTGCATAGACCATTTCACCCGTTTGTTTATGGAGTTCTATTTGATCCATAGGGTGAATGTCTTTTGCAAGAACCTCCAGGTTGGTTCTTATATAGTCTGCAGCTGATTGTGGCTGAATGAATAATTGATTAACCCTGGCAATCTGATCATTGGATAATTTGCCCCCTTTTGTTATCAAGTCTTGGAGGGAGAGAGGAGTTAGGGGCTTTGTAGTATGAAAGTGGAGCATTTCATTGATGGCCTCAGGGGTGATATGGAATAATACTGAGCCTGAGGGGCTGAGGATGGCTCTCTGATAGGGGTCATAGCTCGACATGCATTGTTTTATCAAGTCTGGGAGGAAATTCACTTGAGGGAGGTTGTAAATGGATATGTGGGAATCCCAAATTCCTAAGGTGTCAGCCCCACTGAGATGTTGGGCCTTTAATTCATTCATCATGTGAATATTAAACTTGGCTGTCATGGGCATGGAGTCTAACATCTGGTAATCTTTATCACCTAGGGCTTTCCACTCTAGCTCTCTGTGTGGGGCATTCAGTGGTTGAACATTCAGGACTATTGGTGTCTCCATGGCTAAGTAGTAGTTATGACTTGGTGCTGAATTGGTTTTAGCGGGCAGGAGACCACAGAGGGCTAATTTTGCAGAAGTCAAGCCAATTGTAAGGGTAAATGAGGTGTGACAATGGTGCAGAATGCTTAACAAGAGTAACTTGATGGATTGCAGGAGCAGGCAACTCTGTTTTCCTCGTGAATTATGCTGTTTAGGTTTACAGTCCACGAATGCGCGGACAGAGTGGGAATTTGGGGAAGGGTGGCTATATATGGGTTCAGCAGGTGAAATTCGACCCTGCACCTGTGAGGAATGCCTGTTTTCCGGGGATTTGCCTGGTAAAAATAGGTTGTTTTACTCTTATGAATTCAGTTCCGGAGATATATGGATATAACTTAGCTCTGAAAGGTTGCTCTGGGTAAATACCTGGTGAATTACCGGCAATGGTGACAAGTACAGGTGGGTTGTAGGTGGCAGTGTTCTTCAGGTCGATTTCAGCAGGTTGGCGGCAGATGGACGTAATTTTCATTCCGAGGAGAGCAATAGTTCTTTTAGCGAAAATGAGAAAAAACGTGAAAATCGGCTAAAATATGGACTTTTGGGTCATTGGCGCGCTTTTTGGATGACGTCATCAGGTGGGGTCAGGGTCGGGTGACGTCAGCATGACGTCACTGGATGACATGGCAGTCTGTGAGTGGTCCACGGGGATTGCACAGGTGGCGGCCACATAGGAGCTCTGGCGGTCGGGGATGCTGATAGGGTGCCAAGTGGACGTGACGTGGGCGGTTCGTGGCGCTGGCGTGGGCAGGCGGTTTAGCAGAGTGGTAAGCGGGTTTTCTCGGAGCGCCCTCTATACGGTCGCGGTTTTGTTAGAGGGTGCTCTGAGAGAGTCTAGGGGGTGACGTGTGGTAGAGGCCTGACATCACCCTCTGACAGTTTCTCGGAGCGTATCCTTCGGACGGGGATGCCCATCCGATATGATGTGGGCCGTCTGATGGGAGGGCCCAGATCTGACGGTTGACGGATCGATAATATGCGCGGACAATAGATAGTATGGGGATGAATAAAATATGATTTTTTCTTTAATTCGCGCCTAGCGGAAAACTTTGGAAAAAGTGGGTTTTTTCGGGTTTTTGCAGTGTTTAAGGGTTAAATGGGTTTTACCAAGGTTTTATTTACAAAGCGGGTTTAAGGTTATTAACCCGAGCAAATCTTGGATTAACTCCAGGATTAATTTTTTGGCGCTCTTTGGGTTGTGCTCAAATGTTTTAGCGCTTGAAGACCTTCAAAATCACGCCTAGAGCTATAATGCTCGAGGGAGGGGATACTTAGATTTTTGGGTTTTTTGACAAGGTTTACATAGTAATAGGGGGAATAGGGGGTATAAGGAGTTACATAATGACAGGTTAGTAGTTAATATGGATGAAGAAGGGGGTAGATGAGGGAGGTAGAATACTAAGTCCTTTATATGAAATTAACTTAGTTTTAGGGAAGTAGATCAAAATGAAAAGAATTTTGCACAAGGAATGTGGTTATTAAAGAGACTAGAACCAACAAAAGACTTTGACTTTCTTTGTGAACCTGGGTGGCCTAGGGATGTTAGTCATGAATGTGATGGGGAAAACTGGAAGTTAGACATGCTCCATTAGGCTTCTGCAAGACTGCTGCAAATAGGTCATTTGTACTGGCATCATGTTTTTACCTTTCCTTTAGGCCAGTAAAATGCCATAAACCGCGCTTTCTGCAACCCCATCTACCTACCCACTCTATTGCCTAGCATTTTTTGTTACTCCAAGGAGGGTGCACTTAGATTTGCAAACCCTTTTTGTGCCTTTTCTTTTCCTTTGGCTTTTTCATTTGATTCTCTATCTAAAACTACCCTTATTTCTTCCAAGGCCCCAGATTAAGCAGTTGGGGACCTTTTCCCTCTACCTATCTACTTTACCTGCCAAGATTGAGTTTTTTGGACAGGTTTCTCTCTCTAATCTACACCAAAAATTGAAACATGGCATGACCCATCTTAGGTTGTTGGATCACCCATCCAGAAGTAGGGCAGCATCAACAAATGCAAGTATATTTCTTCCATAAGAATATGAGATCTTGGTATCACCAAAGTAGATCATATTGGCACTTCCCTTGCCAATCATGAAAATGAAACCTATTGGTATAGGTAGCTAACAATGGCTCCACTTGGGGATGGTTTTTCTTTGAAAGACCAAGAACAGCGGGTCAGAATGCCTTGGCCCTTGACTGCTCCTATCAAAACTTGAAAACTTTCTCTTTGCACTTCGAAACTGGAGGCTGTCACCTATGTGGAACTTCTGGAATATAAAACCTTTTTTTTGCTTATTTACAACAATCTTTTGAACTGAACTATTAGTATGCTGAAAGAAAAATAAATACAACTGATTATGTACATGAGGAAAGACCCTGCTATATAAATGGAAAGTAGTCAAAATAATGCTTCAACATCCTGCCATTGATAGGACCTTCATTTAAGTCAGTTTCATCCAGATTTTTTAGGAAGTAGGTGTTGTTTCCTTGGACTGTTTGAATAATAAATGGTCCTCTCCAAAGAGAATCAAATTTTCCATGTTTCCCTTTATCTTCCCTTCTTGAGTCCCACTTGAGGACTTTGTCACCTACGCTGAAATCTTCAGCCTTAGTCCTTCTATTAAATGCTTTCTTTAACTTTTCTTGGAGAACTTGTACTCTGTTATAAACTTGGTCTCTGGTTTGCTGCAAACATATTATCTAATTGACCCTTCTTTGCATGTCATTGGGCTCAGCTTGGCTTTCTTGAAGAAGTTTCATAACAGGAACCCCTAATGATGAAGGAAATTTGGCTTCTAATCCATAGACTAACTCATATGGGCTGACACCAATGGATCTCTTGGTTGTTAGTCTATCTGCCCATAAGGAATTCACAAGTTTTGTATGCCAATTTTTCTTATTTTCTTCCAACACCTTCTTGATGATGTTTATCATACTTTTATTTGATGATTCAGCTAGTCCATTTCCTTGAGGGTAGTATGCGGTGGAATGACCCAAAGTAATATGAAATCTGTGGCAGAAATTCACCATTTTCTTAGATCTAAAAGCAGCAGCATTGTCTGTTATTATCTTGTTGGGACAACCAAATCTAGACAATATGTTGTTCTCCAAAAACTGAATGATTAC
>APFE031471657.1:50267-62016 GCA_000404065.3 Pinus taeda
ATCAGAATACCACAGAGATTGTTCAAAGGCTACATTGATCTTTGGAGTCGCCAGCTCCGGTTCACTGTCCAGTTGGTTGATGTCCAAGGCCTGGAAGTTTGTTTCAGACATTAATTTAGCCAAACCTTGCCCTTTTATCAATTTTGTAGGCTTTATTTCAATGTCAAATTCTAAGATGTTGGCAATCCATTTTCCTCTTCTGCCCTCCAAGTTCTCTTGAGTGAGTATGTTTTTGACAATGGGACTTGGTACATAAGCTATAACATGGGAGTATAGGATATAAATTCTGAAGTCTTTGATGGCTTTGATCAAGGCATATGCTTGCTTTTCCATGATCTGATATTTTAGGGGAGCATCTCTGAGAGCTCTACTAAAGAATGCAATAGGTCTTTCATTTCCTTGGTCATCTTTCTGTAATAGGATAGCAGCAATAGTATGCTGGGAAGCAAAAGAGAAGATGATAAACTCTTTGTCAAATTGAGGATTTGTTAAGACTGGAGTTTGTGTGAGGGCCAACTTTATTCCTTCAAATGCTTGATTTGCTTCTACTGTCCACTTTACCTTTGAATCCTTTTTCAGCATGTTATTTAGTAATCTGCTTAATTCTGCCAAATTTGGGATGAACCTCCTGAGGAAGTTGATCTTCCCAGGAATGCTTGTAGTTCTTTGATATTTCTTGGGTGGGGCATTTGCAAGATGGCATGTATTCTGTCCAGGTCAATCCTAATGCCATCCTTTGAAATGATATGACCTAACAACTTACCTTCTTCCAATCCAAACAGAGATTTCTTGGGATTTAAGGAAAATCCATATTTCCTGCAAGTTGTGAATATTTGCTTTAGATGTTTCAAATGTTCTTGGTCAGACTTTGAGAAAGGTGTGAGGTCGTCTAAGTAGATGACAAGGAAGTCATGGATTTCTTTGGAAAAGGCAATATCCATTGCCCTTTGAAAGGTAGCTCCTGCATTTTTCAACCCAAAAGGCATTTTGACATATTGGAAGGTTCCCCATGGGGTTGTAAATGTTGTTTTGTCCTGATCATCAGGGTGGACTAGGATATGGTTGAAGCCTGAGAATCCATCAAGTAAAGAAATTCTTGATGCCCCCACTACTCTTTGCAAGATGTGATCCATCTTGGGTAAGGGGTAGTTATCTTTTAGGGACACTTGATTCAAGTTTCTTAAATCAACACAAAGCCTTATTTCACCAGTTTTCTTTCTTGTGGGAACCAAATTCGAAATCCATTCTGAGAATTTGATCGGTGCTATTATGCCAGCTTTAAACATTTTTTGTACCTCTTTTTCAATTGAGGGGAGAAGCATAGGATTGATCCTCCTCAATTTCTGTTTAAAAGGTTTCTGAATTGGCTTAAGAGGGATAGTATGTTGAATGATGGAGGTATCATAGGACTTTAAATCCTCATAACTCCATGCAAAGACATCTTGGAATTCTTTAAAGAGGTCAATGTATTTAGGCTTTTGATTAGGTGGTAAAGATGCAGACAATTTAATTATCTTGGGTTTTTCAATAGTTCCAATGTTGCACTCTTCAATGGCAGCATTAAGGGGTTGCAATTTTGGTTTCCTAGGGACATCATTTGAGTCAAAAATGTCCTCCAATGGAGTTAGGCCTGTTGGAAGAAAATTGTCTTTCCATTGTATAACTTCAGCTTCAGTATTAGTTATTTCCTCAGAATGAACTTGTTCAAGTTCTTGTATTTTCTCCTGGTCAAAGTTTTTTGGAAAAAGCATTTGATTTGCTGTTTCAAGTGAGATATTTGTGTGGTGTTGTTCACCAGGTGTTTGTGAATCACTTGCAGCCTCTGTATCAATGTTTAGTCCTGAAAACTCTTGCTGCAGAGTTAAGAAATTGTTTATCTGTGTATCATCTTCAAATACCTGCCAATCCTTGACATTGTTTGGGACAGAAGGTCGGTGTTTTACCTCAGCTGCAAAGCAATGCTGGGGTTGAAAAGGTAGTTTGCAAGTGCTTGCAAATGTGGCCAAACTATGAGCATGAAGGTTGTGGGTTCTAGGAATTTTGGTTATTTGGAATTCAGTGAAGGAATTTAGTATTTCAGCAGCAGCAGACCTATAAGATCTCATTCTTTTGTCATTAGTGACAAAGTTTCCTTTTACTTGTTGGATGATTAGGTCTGAGTCTCCTAGGATTGAAACTTTTATGGCCTGTAAGGATTTTACTAGTTTAAGGCCTAGTAAGAGTGCTTCATATTCAGCCATATTGTTAGTGCACCTGAAGTTTAACCTATAGGCTCGGCCCTCTGCATGATTGTTTTGTTTGTTATGTATCCAAACCCCTGTCCCTGCCCCAAATTTGCTTACTGACCCATCGAATTCAAGAAACAAGAGGACTTCTTGATTTAGGGAAGGATTGTCAACTGTAGTGGGACTTGGCATCAACAATTTGAGATCTTGGCTTACATTTGGTTTGTCTTTTTGAACATTTTTGTTTGTTGACTCCTCAACCAATATTTCTAGATCAGGAGTTTCTTCATTTATATGTTGGTCTTGTTTGATTGACTGGATTTCTTCATCATTTGTGGGACCTATATTGTCATTGAAGAGGATATAGGACTCTATGTCAGAATGAACATCATATATGGGAAAGTTTTGAGGCTTGTCTTCACTGCTGACCATGTATTTCATTAGTGACTCTCTATATAGCCTCTTGGGTTGACCAAAGACTGAAATGGTGGCATATGACATGTCTAATTGTAGGGAACCTTGGAGTTTCGCCCCCCATGATCTTGATAACAGCATTCCATATTTGGGTGGGATATCAGCCACTACAACATCCATTAGAATTGTTTTGTTTGGGTACTGGACCAGTGACACACAAAGATCCTTTATTAAGCCTAAACATTTTACTTGGTTGGAGTCAAATGAAAATAGGTCTTTATAAGGTCTTGTAATGTCCAGGTTGAGCCTCTCCATCACTGATTTAGGCATAAGGTTGTGAGAGGCGCCTGGATCAAACATTGCATTATGTAGTATCTTGTCATGAACATGCAAGCTGACATAGAAAGGTAGGATTCCTGTAACTGCTGTCTTTCCATCAACCTCTGGGCCAAAAAGCAATTATGGGGTATCATCTAACACATTGACATTATCTTTATTACGAGTAAGTTGAAGGGAGTTCTTGATTTGTTGTTTGTAGATGTCATGCTTGGCTAATTCTGAAAGAGGAATAGCTATCTTCAATTTGCCAATTTCATCTTCTAAATCAAAAGGTTTTTTAGATTGGATCTTGGTATTGTGGGTGACAACCTTTTCTTTGTTTATTAAGTTTTCCTCTTGACTCTTGTCTTGATCATGAGACTTATCCTTTTTACTCATCCCTTGAGGGGTTTTAATTGGATTAGGCTACAAAGGTGGTGCAGCCATTGGCTTTTGTTTTGAGGGAAATAGTTCAGTTACTTCTGCAATGGTTATTTCACTTGTAACTGAATCAGTTTTGTCCTGTGGTTCTGTAACTATGGCTTTTTAGGCTGCAGGCTATCCTTTGCTTTTTCAGGCTGTGTTACATTTACAGTTCTGCTTCTTAGTTTGTATTGCTTGTGAACTTCATAAACAGTTGTGTCATAACCTTGTTTAAAGTCAAATGACTCGCCTGACTTGGTTTGAAACTGCTTAATGTCATCCTCCTTGTGATCTTCATGACTCAGAAAAACTTGCTGCTCATCATTTAGGCCCATTAGGTTAATGTGGGTATCATCTACTTGCTCATTTGAAGTGGATGCTTCAGTATAAGTTTTCATGGAAAGGGAGGTCTTATCTCTGGATCAGACTGGCCTTGCTATGTTTAGGTTTGATTTCCTAAATTTGGGTTCCCTGATAGGGTTTACTTTAGTGGTGCTTTCCATGAGAACTTTCTCTCCACAGATTCCACTCTTGTCCACCCAACTTTTCGATCCAGTGAGTATTGCATCCAGTTTCTGATCAAAGGCTGAGGGTTCCTCTTTGAAGGTGACTCTTTTTTCCAATCTTGCCCTGTTCCTCTTGGCAATAAGGTTAGCCTCCACTGTAACAACAACTTTTTGTGCGTCCACAAGGGTTTCAGGGGCTCTTTCCTTCAACTGATATGCCATATCAGGGTCAAAACCATCAGGAAATTTGTACAATGCTAAATCAGGGGGAGGTCTCAAATTCTGCGGTATTGTGTTGTATACATTGTTGAATCTTGCACAATACTCCAAAACGGTCTCCTGAGGGCCTCATTTGATTGTATCATATTCACCCAGTATGTGCAAGGGATCTTTCTTCTTTTCCCATCTATTAGTAAAGGCATGGTAAAGCTCATTAGGAGTTGTTATGGTATTTGCAGTGAGTGACCTAAACCAGGTTCTTACATCCCATGTCAGGCTCTGAACAAAAATCCTCTTTCTTACACTGTCATCATCAATTTCATAGTTCTCAAAATGATCTTGCATTCTTCTGGCATGCTGAATGGCTGTGAAAGGGCCAGTGGAGTCAAAGTATGAGATTTTGGATTGGTAGTCATGAGGGAGGGCTGCAGCATTAGCAGGTAACTGTAGGGGTGTATATCTATTGGCCATATTTGCAGGGTTTATAGGGTTGGTAGGGATAGCCGGGACAACGGGAACTATGGGGACAATAGGGGTAGTAGGTATGGCAGAGACTACAGTGTTGGTCAAGGGAACATGTGAAGTGGATGTAGGTGTGAAAGGGGGCCTTTGAGATGTAGATGGTGAACTTGGGGAACCAGGGGTAGACCGGAATAGAACCTTGATTGGAGTAAGAACAGGGTTAAGGTAGACTGTCTCTGGGCTCAAGTCAGAAGGATTTTCCTATTTTTGCTGCTTCCTAATGTTTTTAGAGATTGTATTAGGATTTTCAAAAACCGTAGGTGGGTTAGGGTCAGGATTGGACCTTTTATACCGTTGATTCTTCTTGGGAGCTAGCTTCTGAATTGTTTTTTAAGTGCTTTTAGGATTTTCTTGTATCTGCAAGGGCTAGATAGGATTTTGGAATGGCTATGTATGTCCCAAAGCTAGTATGAAGATAGACTGAAGCAGCTTTTATGTAAATTTGTTAATGTAAAACAGAAACAGTTTTGAAGGCTTCCTGGCTAACTTTCAGGCTTCACCTGTAGCTTTAGGAAATATACAGTAATTGGAAAATCCTGAGGTTGTCCCCAGTGGAGTCGCCATTTATGTTATCACCCAGGTTGTTCCCTATGACTCCCAAGGGAATACGGCCGGGGTAACCACTAACCAACCTTTGGATTATAGATCCTAGCCTATCTATAATCAGAGAGGGCTCTCTCTTTAAGTTTTAGATATGTTTTGTGAGTTTTTTAGGCTAGTTAAAAGTTTCAGTTTCTTGTTTAAGACTTTGGTTGGTGAAATTTTGTTATAAGAAGAGCATGAAGAGTTCAGAAGATGCTAATCCATTGGGCATATGGAGTCAGAAAAATGAGATAGCTCTGGTGCCTGTGATGGAGAGAGTTTTGCTGCAAGGCTAGATGGCTATTGCTAATATAATTTCCGATTTAGTGAGTGAAATAAAGAGATATGGAGTTACCAATAGTGTGATATCAATTTGAACGACAATCTCTACTTAGTAGCATAAATGAATTACTAAATAGTGACTGTGAGGTATTCAGAGCTTATTGGAGCAATTAAGAATTCCAATTTAAACAACTGAAAGTTATGAAAAACATTTGTAGTGAAGATAGATTGAGATCAGGGTGTCTCCATGGACAAATCCTGATCTATTCTTTTTCTTTCTTTCCTAGATTTAGAGCAACATGTGAGAGTTATGCGTAAATAACAGAAAACATTAACAGAGATAGAGAAACACTTATTATATCAAGTCATAGCACTAGAATCCTATAGCATTCAATGGTTCGAATCACAACATGCACCAGTAATACTCAGTTCCTGTAAACTCCAAGCTTTATTTATAACATCCTTCTGCAAGTTACAGCCGATTTCTCATTCTTTCATACGAGAACAACAAAACCAACAACAACCCCTTCAAAATTTGTGCGAGGGGGAATATATACAAATAGGTTTTACAAAATATCTAACTGCTGAGTCACTTGATACATTAACTATGCTCACCAACTTTACAAAATATCAGATAAGAAAGCTATTGCTAGTCTGAGTGTAAGATAAATGGTCTTTAATGCTGTCAGGCCTCTTCTTGACCTTTGGAAGAGAGTAAGTCGGTTGAGCGTTTCTGCTTTAATGCTGAATGATGTGAATGATGTGTCTTTATGCTCTGTCATGCTGAAGCTTTTCTCGGCCCTGCTACCTGTAGCTATCATTGCTGCTTTTGGTGGCTGAATCTTCATGCTGAGGTGGCTCATTCCACCTTTCTGTCATAGTATGTGTATCACACTTTCTGAATGTGATGACTCATATATTTTGATGAAAAAATTTAGATGAAGCCTCTTGTTTATAATAATAATTGTATCACGGAGGCCCACCAATCCTGCGTAGGCAATTGATGCCTCAAAATTGCATCCATGGTCTCATCTGCCTCTGTGTATTTGTAGAAATTCGGAGGCATTTCAAACAGATGGCTAATCTCATTCATAATAAAAAACAAATTCTCTATTCTGTCATGGAGACTTTGCCCAGATGCTGGCCTTGTTTCCTGTGAGCTGCTTGATCCTTGGCTAATCTGATTAATGGCAAATGTGTTCACCCTCTTTGCATAAACTTCATGTGATAGAAGTTTTCCTGCACTGTTGAGTAAGCTGGGGAGACCTCTGCCCTGTAATGCAACAAATTTGTCCATGAACCTGTTTACCTTTGTTTGCATATCTTGGCTCATTCTGTCCAATGTCTGTACCAGGATTTTCAGTGTGAGGACCCTCTTAACTAGCTGGAGAGTCTCCGTCCTGCTGAAGATCCCAATTGCTGCCAGCTGAGGGCCTGTCCGTTTATTGAGCACATTGATCAATCTACTGGCTACCTCAGGCATACTGCCTAGAGATGCCCTTGCTCTATGCACTTCCCTTTGTGCTTTGCCTATGAGCTCCATTTGCTCATGAATGGTTTCAATGTATTGCCATTGGTCCATTATTGATTGGCCAATGTGGGTCCACAAAACTCTTCTGATCTCATCCACCACTTTGTCAAGGGTGAGCTCCTTCTCCAGCTCTTTTATCCTTTCCTTGAGAGTTTTTATTTCTCTCCCTTTCTCAGCCACATTCTGCTTTGATTTATCATATTTCTCATTCAGCTTGGCCAACTCATCCTTGGCTCCATTCAGTTCTGTCATCTGGGCTTCTAGGGCCTGGACCTCATTCAACAATTTCTGCATGTCCAGGCTTGGAGGATGCTCTGTAGATGGTGCTGCTGTTGATGATGGCGCTGCTGCTGATGTTGATGGTGCTGCTACTGCTGCTTCTGTGTGAGGAGGAGTGATCTTTGGAGGCTCCTCAAGGTTAATAACCTCTAGAGGGGGCTGAGAAGTCTAGCCTCCCTCTTTCTGCTGTAGGGCTGCCTGTAGTGCAGCTTCTGTGTCTTCCAGCCTCCCTTCTGTCTGCACTAGTTGCTTGTGCAGTGCTACCAGTAATGTGGCTATCTCTTGCTCTTGCTTCTGCTGAGCAACCTCATCTGTTTGGGGGTGAATGGTTGTTGGGAGCTTCACTTTCTTTCTTAGGGCTGCCAGGGCTGCATCCCTTATCTTCAGCAGTGATTGTATGGCTTTGGGATCCTTGGGGTCATGCCCCAGCTCTATAATTATATCTTCCAAAGACTTGATCCTGTTGTCTTTGGCCAGGGAGGATGCTTTCTCCAACTCCGGTTGGGCAGCTGTATTTTTTAGGCTGTTTTCCAGCCTTTTTGCCAACATTGCTTTGTCTGCCAATGTTGCATAGACCATTTCACCTGTTTGTTTATGGAGTTCTATTTGATCCATAGGGTGAATGTCTTTTGCAAGAACCTCCAGGTTGGTTCTTATATAGTCTGCAGCTGATTGTGGCTGAATGAATAATTGATTAACCCTGGCAACCTGATCATTGGATAATTTGCCCCCTTTTGTTATCAAGTCCTGGAGGGAGAGAGGAGTTAGGGGCTTTGTAGTATGAAAGTGGAGCATTTCATTGATGGCCTCAAGGGTGATATGGAACAATACTGAGCCTGAGGGGCTGAGGACGGCTCTCTCATAGGGGTCATAGCTCGACATGCATTGTTTTATCAAGTCTGGGAGGACATTGACTTGAGGGAGGTTGTAAATGGGTATGTGGGAATCCCAAATTCCTAAAGTGTCAGCCCCACTGAGATGTTGGACCTTTAATTCATTCATTAGGTGAATATTAAATTTGGCTGTCATGGGCATGGAGTCTAACATCTGGTAATCTTTATCACCTAGGGCTTTCCACTCTAGCTCTCTGTGTGGGGCATTCAGTGGTTGAACATTCAGGACTATTGGCGTCTCCATGGCTAAGCAGTAGTTATGACTTGGTGCTGAATTGGTTTTAGCGAGCAGGAGACCACAGAGGACTAATTTTGCAGAAGTCAAGCCAATTGTAAGGGTAAATGAGGTGTGACAATGGTGCAGAATGCTTAACAAGAGTAACTTGATGGATTGCAGGAGCAGGCAACTCTGTTTTCCTCGTGAATTATGCTGTTTAGGTTTACAGTCCATGGATGCGCGGACAGAGTGGGAATTTGGGGAAGAATGGCTATATATGGGTTCAGCAGGTGAAAGTCGACCCTGCACCTGTGAGGAATGCTCGTTTTCCGAGGATTTTCTTGGTAAAAGTAGATTGTTTTACTCTTATGAATTCAGTTCCGGAGATATATGGATATAACTTAGCTCTGAAAGGTTGCTTTGGGTAAATACCTGGTGAATTGCCGGTAATGGTGACAAGTACAGGTGGGTTGTAGGTGGCAACGTTCTTCAGGTCGATTTCAGCAGGTTGGCGACAGATGGACGTAATTTTCATTCCGAGGAGAGCAATAGTTCTTTCAGCGAAAATGAGAAAAAACGTGAAAATCAGCTAAAATATGGACTTTTGGGTCATTGGCACGCTTTTTGGATGACGTCATCAGGTGGGGTCAGGGTCGGGTGACGTCAGCATGACGTCACTGGATGACGTGGCAGTCTGTGAGTGGTCCACAGGGATTGCACAGGTGGCGGCCACGTAGGAGCTCTAGCGGCCGGGGATGCTGAAAGGGCGCCAAGTGGACGTGACGTGGGCGGGTCGTGGCGCTGGCGTGGGCAGGCGGTTTAGCAGAGTGGTAAGCGGGTTTTCTCGGAGCGCCCTCTATACGGTCGCGGTTTTGTCAGAGGGCGCTCCGAGAGAGTCTAGGGGGTGACACGTGGCAGAGGCCTGACGTCACCCTCTGACAGTTTCTCGGAGCATATCCTTCGGACGCGGATGCCCGTCCGATATGATGTGGGCCGTCGGATGGGAGGGCCCAGATCCGACGGTTGACGGATCGATAATATGCGCGGACAATAGATAGTACGGGGATGAATAAAATATGATTTTTTCTTTAATTCCCGCCTGGCGTAAAACTTTGGAAAAAGTGGGTTTTTTCGGGTTTTTGCAGTGTTTAAGGGTTAAATGGGTTTTACCAAGGTTTTATTTACAAAGCGGGTTTAAGGTTATTAACCCGAGCAAATCTCGGATTAACTCAGGATTAATTTTTTGGCGCTCTTTGGGTTGCGCTCAAATGTTTTAGCGCTTGAAGACCTTCAAAATCACGCCTAGAGCTATAATGTTCGGGGGAGGGGATACTTAGATTTTTGGGTTTTTTGACAAGTTTACATAGTAATAGGGGGAATAGGGGGTATAAGGAGTTACATAATGACAGGTTAGTAGTTAATATGGATGAAGAAGGGGGTAGATGAGGGAGGTAGAATACTAAGTCCTTTATATGAAATTAACTTAGTTTTAGGGAAGTAGATCAAAATGAAAACAATTTTGCACAAGGAATGTGGCTATTAAAGAGACTAGAACCAACAAAAGACTTTAACTTTCTTTGTGAACTTGGGTGGCCTAGGGATGTTAGTCATGAATGTGATGGGGAAAACTAGAAGTTAGACATGCTCCATTAGGCTTCTGCAAGACTGCTGCAAATAGGTCATTTGTACTGGCATCATGTTTTTACCTTTCCTTTAGGCCAGTGAAATGCCATAAACCGTGCTTTCTGCAACCCCATCTACCCACCCACTCTATTGCCTAGCATTTTTTGTTACTCCAAGGAGGGTGCACTTAGATTTGCAAACCCTTTTTGTGCCTTTTCTTTTCCTTTGGCTTTTTCATTTGATTCTCTATCTAAAACTACCCTTATTTCTTCCAAGGCCCCAGATTAAGCAGTTGGGGACCTTTTCCCTCTACCTATCTACTTTACCTGCCAAGATTGAGCTGTTTGGACGGGTTTCTCTCTCTAATCTACAACAAAAATTGAAACATGGCATGACCCAGCTTAGGCTGTTGGATTACCCATCCAGAAGTAGGGCAGCATCAAGAAATGCAAGTATATTTCTTCCATAAGAATATGAGATCTTGGTATCACCAAAGTAGATCATATTGGCACTTCCCTTGCCAATCATGAAAATGAAACCTATTGGTATAGGTAGCTAACAATGGCTCCACTTGGGGATGGTTTTTCTTTGAAAGACCAAGAACAGCGGGTCAGAATGCCTTGGCCCTTGACTGCTCCTATCAAAACTTGAAAACTTTCTCTTTGCACTTCGAAACTGGAGGCTGTCACCTATGTGGAACTTCTGGAATATAAAACCTTTTTTTTGCTTATTTACAACAATCTTTTGAACTGAACTATTAGTATGCTGAAAGAAAAATAAATACAACTGATTATGTACATGAGGAAAGACCCTGCTATATAAATGGAAAGTAGTCAAAATAATGCTTCAACATCCTGCCATTGATAGGACCTTCATTTAAGTCAGTTTCATCCAGATTTTTTAGGAAGTAGGTGTTGTTTCCTTGGACTGTTTGAATAATAAATGGTCCTCTCCAAAGAGAATCAAATTTTCCATGTTTCCCTTTATCTTCCCTTCTTGAGTCCCACTTGAGGACTTTGTCACCTACGCTGAAATCTTCAGCCTTAGTCCTTCTATTAAATGCTTTCTTTAACTTTTCTTGGAGAACTTGTACTCTGTTATAAACTTGGTCTCTGGTTTGCTGCAAACATATTATCTAATTGACCCTTCTTTGCATGTCATTGGGCTCAGCTTGACTTTCTTGAAGAAGTTTCATAACAGGAACCCCTAGTGATGAAGGAAATTTGGCTTCTAATCCATAGACTAACTCATATGGGCTGACCCCAATGGATCTCTTGGTTGTTAGTCTATCTGCCCATAGGGAATTCACAAGTTTCTTATGCCAATTCTTTTTATTTTCTTCCAACACCTTCTTGATGATGTTTATCAGACTTTTATTTGATGATTTAGCTAGGCCATTTCCTTGAGGGTAGTATGCGGTGGAATGACCCAAAGTAATGTGAAATTTGTGGTAGAAATTCACCATTTTCTTGGATCTGAAAGCAGCAGCGTTGTCTGTTATTATCTTGTTGGGACAACCAAATCTAGACAATATGTTGTTCTCCAAAAACTGAATGATTACTGAATCATTTGCCTGCCTACATGGGATGGCCTCAATCCATTTGGTGAAGTAGTCTATGGCTGTGAGGATCCATCTGTGCTGGCCTGAGGATGAGGGATGAATTTCCCCAATGAAATCCAAACCCCATTGCTGAAAAGGTCTTTCTGTTGCAATA
>APFE031471664.1:0-15888 GCA_000404065.3 Pinus taeda
GGCATATCTCCAATCTAGAAATTAAACCCAAGAATAGCATCAACTACACCTCTTCTTGAGAAAATTGCATGTGTCTCTCTTTTGAATGTTGACTCACCTATGTATTGTTTCCTTTATGATTCTTGAAACTATTCAAAAGATCACATTGCTCTTTACCGTTAATCACCTTAGTGTTCTTGTTTTAATCCAACAAATTTTGCTTAAGTAAATCTAACCCATGTCATGCAGTTAAAAATAAGGTAGAGATCATTAAACAAAATTTTAACCATTTATCTTGAAAATCAAGCAAGTGTGGTCCAAAAGAACCACAATGAAAATATTGTTTTTTTACATTAAAAGACCACACCTCACCCTGGTTTTAAAATATTAGCCGCAAAATCTATATAATCTAGTTGTTTATATGACTAGTAAAAACATGAAAGAGTTATCATGAATCATTCATTTTAGATAAGTAACATAGGGATAAATTTGACAAAAAAAGATGGATGAAGAAAAAACATGCATGTGGAAATTTTACATAGTGCCCTTTGTGGTCCCATGAGAATTTATTCATTGGCAGGTCCAAATTATTTTATGACATCCATTGACCATGCTACATTGAAATCTTATTGCAATATTGTTTCTTTGAGCTTTACAAATCATGAGGACTATGTTGAAGTTAAATACCTTGTCTATTTATGCCAACATGAATGCCTCGTAAATAAAGAAATAGATTGTGATTTGTTGCCTTCAAAATCAGAGGTTGTTTTGGTACAATTCCTCCCTACTTATTCTGATCACATCCTTCTGCTATAGACAACCTTAATGAGTACAAAGAAATTTGTTTATAGTTTAAAACATGTGTCTACAAAGGACTATAACAATATGTAAATAAATTTTGAATTTTATGTGAATGAAGATCTACCCTTGAATAAAACTACACATATCTCCAATCTTGAAATTGAACCCAATAATAGCATCAACTACACCTCTTGAGAAAATTTCCTATGTTTCTCTTCTTATTGTTGAGTCACCTATGTATTATTTCCTTCATGATCCTTGAAACTCTTCAGAAGATCACATTGTTCTTTACCACTAATATCCTTGGTGTCTGCCATGTTCATGGTTTTTCAGTAGTTGATATGAAGTTGGTCACTTTTGTTCCTTGTGCAGACTAATAAAAAATATATGGAACGATGGTTTTCATCACTTCAAGAATAGTAAAAACAAAGATATTGTGAAAATAACTCCAACACCAAGAGAGATTTGGTAGCAGTTGTGGAATTGGCGAACATGTCTTGCTCTATGGTGTTGGCTACTAGGCATAGCTTTCTTCAAGGGCAATAAAAAGAAGGCTATTGAGGAAAGAAATCCAACACTGAGAGAGATTTAGTAGTAGTTGTTGAATTGGTGAACATGTCTTGCTCTGTGGTGTTGGCTATTGGGCATAGTTTTTTTTATTTCATATAGAAAAAAGTAAATTTGTAGTTTAGTTGTGATCTCTTCCTTGTCCCTCTTACAAATTTGGGTATTCTTTCTTATTTCATTGATATCAATAAACAAAGTTATGAGCCTCTAGGTTTTAATGAGTAGGAGTTGATATATTATCACCATGTTAGGCCTACCTATGCAAAGCAATTAGTTGGGATTCAAAAGGCTCACCACACATTGTTATTGTTGTCCTCCTCGTGATGCGGTGGATCAAACGATGAGTTGGGAACGCTCGAAACCTAATATTATAATTCACTTATACTTACTATATTGGACTGCAACTCTTGATATTAAACATTGTGAAATTATGTATTGAGTACTGAATAATTTGGCTCCGAATTCTAGCGAGAATTCTTGTATTTAAGTGCATTGAAAAATGTTTATATGCACAGGACTAATCATGTCCACTCGCAAAGTTGTAATGAATGTAAATAAATTTCAAGCATAATCGCAATGAAGACACATATTTTCTCAATATGGACTTGATTAAGATATAAATTTAACAAGAAACCATGTTCATAATTGAATACTGACTGAAAATAATTATCGCTACCGACAGGAAATGTTCATACAATATGTGGAGTGCGGAGGTGTGGAGGAAGAAAGCTTCCTTCACACCTTCGCACACTGCATAATGTATCAACGTTGTGGAGAATTTTTCAGCCCCCACCCACCCTCTTGTTACTTCTTTTCATGCTCAAACTTACACTAGCATGTTCCCTTTACAATGTAGGATATAAGAAAAATCTATAGTGATTGTATATATTTGGCTAATTTTAATTAAAAGCATTATAGAAATCCAATAATTCTTAGAAGAATATATGTGAGTAAGAGAAAAGGGGTTTTGTAGGTGAATTCCTTAGAAACGTGCCCCATCAAAACATAATATATAGCACATAATACTAATAGGGAATTTTTTTAATAGACTTCATCCATCACTAGATAATTATAGCACGCTTCATTTGGCCATTAACATTTAATTCAACTATCTTTCATTTACACCCCTCATTAGCATACTTGTTTTATTTTGTATTAAAAACTCTCAGAAAAAGGAAATATGCTTTAGATGGGACATCTTCTACAATTTCTTCACTCTTTTCATGATGTTTTACATCATTTTTCATTTGGGAGGGAGCCTTTGACTAGATGAAGTAGGATTAAAAAATAATCTCTCATAATTGTAGGTGTGTCCACCTGATGTTCTTTAGATAACAAAAGTCCCTAGTAGAGCCCATATACCTATGCTTGATTATTTTTCATATGACCAAGACCTCATGAGTACCTAAACACTTTGTCTTCCTTGCGAGCATAGAGTACCCCTAGATGTGATAAAATTATTTCACTCCCACACTCAACCATAAATAAAATATTTTGATGTACATATGAATACAAATAATTGTATATTAACGTTAAGCCTGAAGTATGTAAAAATAAAAATAAAAGATTTATTTTCACTTTTGTATGGGAGATACATGTATAATTCCTATACTTTTTAAAATATTTTAATATTCATGTTAACTAAATAATATATAATATATATATATATATATATACAAATAAAACAAATCGTTGTGGAGAAGAATTAATTATTGTAAATAAAAAAAATTCAAATACTTTCTAACAAGAAATAATAAGAAAGAGATGTGGGCATTCATTTAGATTCCTAGTTTAAAAATTAATATTTAACATTTTAAATTTTTTATTAATAGTATAAAAGAAACAATGTAGATTATAATAGAAATTTGATGTTGAAATTAACTAAGTAGAAAATTTATATCAACTATAATACAATTTAAATTGGAAAAACAAATCATCATGTTCAAAATAGTCCTAATTCTTCTAAGTTTAAAATTAATATTTAACATTTAAATTTTTTATTAATAGTATAAAAGAAACAATGTAGATCATAAATAAAATATTTCGAGGTTAATATTAAGTAAAATATTCCAATATCAAAAATATAAAATTAAATTGAAAAACAAATTATTATGTTTAAAATGGTCCATCGATTTGCAGTATAATTTTTATATTATTTTTCTCTATAATTCAGTAAGATTTATTTTAATTGCAATGTTAATTTGTGTTTTCTCTATAATTCTTAGTTTAAAATTAATATCTAACATTTCAAAAAAAATATTATGTATTCACGCTTTGTGATCCATAATGAATTAAGCAAAGTCTTTCATTAGAAATCACATAAGAGAAATTTTTGGATTATGTGTTTCAAACCAACAAGTATGGTTTATCATCTAGTCCTCATGATGAACCACACTTGTTGGTTTGAAACGCATAATCCAAAATTTTTTCTTATGTGATTTCTATGAAAAGGCTTTGCTTAATTTAATTTTTTTATTAATAGTATAAAAGCAACAATGTAGATCATAAATAGAATATTTTGATGTTTATATTAAGTAAAATATTCCAATATCAAAAATATAAATTTAAATTGAAAAAACACATTATTATGTTTAAAATGGTCTAATTCTTAGCTTAAAATTAATATTTAACATTTAATTTCTTTATTAATAGTATAAAAGAAGCAATGTAGATCATAAATAAAATATTTTGATGTTGATATTAATTAAAATATTCCAATATCAACTATATAAATTTAATTGAAAAAGCAAATTATTATGTTTAAAATGGTCTCATTGATATAATTTTGTATTAATTTTCCCTACAATTTAGTAAGATTTATTTTAATTTCAAGGTTAACTTGTTTCTAAAGGAATTTTCAAGAGGGTCGAATCTATTCATGCATTCAAAAATGCAATTTATACAATAAAAAATTACACATACTATATATATAAATACCCAGATATATTAAGGGTCTAAAAAGATGAAATCTCTAAACTTATTTTTTAATAAAATAATTTTGATTTTAACTAAAACATTTATTAAATTTAATTTTTTAGTGTGAAGGTAAGTAGGTGTTGGGAAATCCCGCCCCTGTCTCTTAGTTGTTTCTTTGCCCCCCCCCTTGTCTCTTAGTGTTTCTTTGCTCCCCCCCAAGTTCTTCTGTTGTTCTTGCCCCCTGATTCAGTTTGATTCTTCCTCTTCCGCCTTGAGCTAGGGTTTCCTTTAGATTTTCTCTTGTTATTCTCCTCCTTTGTTTCTTTGGAGCTCTTCCTGGTTGATTCCTTTCCATTGTGTTCGTATAGTATATTCTCCTCTATTTATAAATGGATATAGCTGTCATTGGTATTTTCCCCTTGATGTGCTTATGAGCATTATTATTAATTGTCTTCCTAAGTTGTGGTATATGCTAATAAAGATGTATATATAAAAAATTCAGTTATTATTCTAAATTTGATTATATGATTTCTTGGCATTGAAGGGGGACCTTCACCAGCTTGGTTAGTTAATTATTTCGTAGTTAATGATTGTTAGTCTAGGTTCTAATTTATTCATTTTATTTACATTGATATTTATATTCTTCTCTTTACTACATTTTATTATTCTTATTTACATTCATAAGGCCTTTACTATTACGTAGTTAATTATTATTTATTATAGGTGCCAATTCTGTTTATCTTATTTGCATTGATATTTATACTCTTATTTTTATTACATTTTATTACTTTTATCTAATCATCTCTTTAAATTAGCAATAAATAAATATAGTAGGTCTAGATATATTTTAACAATTTGTCATTAGTTTTATATTAAAAACAAAATATATATACATATATATAGAGAGAGAGAGAGAGAGAGAGCAATCTAGTTAATAAACTAACTATTGGAGTTTCATAATAGTACTATTAATTAACAAATTTATAAGCAGAAAATTATTAACAATTTTAACTTTTTAAAATTACCTTAAGGATTAGTAAGCTCTCAGTTTACCTTAAATTTATATATATATTTAGTATATGAATTACTAAATGAATAATTTATAGCTCTAATCTTACCATTTAAATTATATACTTATAATATTATTTCAACCGATTATTATGATTAATTTTGACTAAGTAAATATATTATTAAATAATTCATTTTTAGTTATATGATAACCGGTGGAATTAATACTATTGCACATAACTTATTTATTTATAGAAATAGAATAATATATTATTAGATCTTAATATTATAAAAATAAAAATAATATTAAATTTATTTATATAACTTTGACCTGGACCCTAGAGTCCAAATTAACCGTTAAGTAGCCGTTAGGTAACCGTTGGAGTCTCTGCTCAATCTATTTAACACGCTAAGCCTGATTTGTGTCTTCAGCTTGTCCTGACGATGAACCACACTAGTTGGTTGGAAACACGTCGACAATGATCTTTGTTTACAATGATCTTTGTTTAACACGCTAAGCCTCATTTGTGTCTTCAGCTTGTCCTGACGATGAACCACACTAGTTGGTTGGAAACACGTCGACAATGATCTTTGTTATGTGATGATCTTTGTTATGTGATTTACGCCAAAGCTCTTCTTACAAATATATGAGATCCTTGAAACATAATATTTCATATCGACATTTTCATTAATTAAATTATCAATTAAAGAAAAAATTGAGTCTATAGGTCTCAAAAATTGAGTTTTCAAAAATTTCAATTAATTGCCATAAGTACTTAACCTCTGCATAATATTCTAGAATATTCTTAATAATATCCTCAAATCAAAGATTAAGATTTATTTATAAAGTAGTTATGTTTTTTTTAATTTAATTAATTAATTAAAAAAAATGTCATATAAAATGAATTATAAATTTTTAGTAATATGGTTTATAACAACACATTTACAAATAAAAATTTTCAATATTAAAAATATTAAAAATCTCCATAATTAAAATTTTGCTAATATTTTTTTAAACTTAGATCTTTAATTTATATATAATTTTTAATCATTAATATAAATAATTTAAAACAAAATTTATAATTTTAATTAATTGCTATAAAAAATTGACTTAGTCTCTTTTAAAAACAAAGAAAAACTATTTTCTATTCCATAACTAGTTAGCATGAAAGCAATATTTGACCCGAAGTAATTGACCAAAGAAATTAAAAACCTAAGAGGGGGCACGAGTATGTGACAGTCCATTTTAGTGTCCTTTGACTTGTAGCCAACATACTAGAAGATATGAAATTCAAAAGGCATCTGCGTGGCTCAACAAGGAATTAAAATTAAACTTATTACTATATGTAGACGGGGAAATCTCAAAGATTTAAGTCCCAACAATAAATAAGAAAGCAAAGTTAAAAATTAGAGAGATTCTAAATAACGGGAAAAAGGTCACAAAAATGTAGGAAAGATCTATAACAAATGCTCGAGCTTACGGGTATTTGTAATGGTGAATATTTATTATCTAACATTTGAACACAATTTATACTCTTAAGAATTAGTTGAGTTCATTAGCAATGGTATTCAAGGTCGTACAAGTTTATGAATCTTGTAAATCCCACTCAAATGTGTGTAATTAGTGCACATTTATTACTTTTTTACAATATTTAGAATGCATGTACATTTTGATGGAAGGAAAAGTATGTATATACACTTCTTTCTTAAAGGATAAGCATGTACATATCAAAGTATCAAATTACTCTCTTCCTAGAGGTGAGTATACCCATGCTCTAATATAAGCAAGCATGGTTATCAAATTGAGTATACTACAGAGCCATGAATATATAGAATGTAGAATCATGGCCATGAAAAAGATGCATAATGGATCTAGCCAAAAGCAAGTACAATGTGGATCTATGTCTCAAAGTTCACCAAAGAGTAAGTAGAACGAAATGAAGTACAAAATTGGTTCTTCGAAAGGTACCAATGTCATCTAGGTAGGTGGTATTGTATGTGAAACTAGGGCAGAAACATATGAATGATATGTTACTGCAGTCCAAGTTCTTCAATCCAAATCCATCAAATGTGAATAAATTATTCAATGCTAAGTGTGGGAGAAACCATTTCATTATCAATTGTTGATGTACATTGTTCACAAATGCAAGACGACTCACTTATGATACAAATAGGCATCGAGGTACATAGTGCATTCCAACAAGCGTGAAAATATGTGCTAATATTGAACACTTATGGAATCTATCAAACTAGGGGATATTGATGTATTCTTACTATTAATAGTGAGGGAACTTGTTATGCTTCAAACACCAAAATAACATAAAAAGAAAAAAGAGAAGTGACTCCACATCTTAATAATGAGAGAGAAAAATGAATTTGAAGCCTTTTATAGGGGGAAACATCATTTTACAACAACAAAAAATGTACAAGATGAGATGATTTCTAAAACTATGTCTCTTTGGTATATATAGGAGATAGATATAGGAGATAAAGGGTGCAATTGCAATTAAAGGATCTAGCTGGTAATACCAATATAACAATAGAAGTGTAATATATCTAGGGTTTTATCTAGGACATAACATGCCCGTCCCTTTCAAGCAAATTTTGCCCTCAACACTTGATTAGTCATGGGTGCTTATGCATGAAGAACTCATCTTCACACATCACATCTTCTACTAGTATATTCTTCCCTTGATGAGGTCCTCAATAATTTCTCAATTTTGTAGATACTTGATCCTTATTGCAAGGACTATTTCCAGGTCTATTGTGATTTTCCCTTATTCATTAATCTCTGATAAAATATTTTGAATTGGGATCTTATCATTGATTACCTTATTTATGTAAGAAACATGGAAGACTAAATATACATGTGAAGATGGAGGTAATTCCAATTTGTAATCCATGAGTCTAATCCACTACAACACCATGTAGGTACCATAGTACTTGGGTCCTAATTTGTTGTCCTCCTTTTGTTACTTGTGGGACATTTGTTTGTATGGTTGTAGCATCATAAAAACCCAATTCCCTTTCATTGCAATGCTAATTTATTTGTTATTTCATCATAATTTGTGTTTTAAATGAACAGTAATACGACCTGTGTCCTGATTAGAGAATTGGGGACTCTACAAATTACGGAGAGTTTCTCTGCGACGACAATGGCTTCGATCCGACCTTCCTGCGTTTGCAAAACTACTGGTGGGTCCATAAACCACCAGCCTGAATCCACACCCTTACGATTATCACTGTCTTACGCTGCGCCGCCGAAAGTAGGGTTTTCTTATTCCTTGCTTAAGATAGGGCTTATAAGAAGCTCGGAGGTGGAAAACTGGACGGCTCTATTGGCTGTCGCAGCCCCTCTCCCAGAGCTAATAGCTAGCAATTTAATCGGCCTTAATAGTTTGGCTCTGACTCTCAAACGCCTGCGGATCATACCCTCAACAGAGTGCTCTGCGGCAGGCTATGATGGAAATCGAAACGTCGGCCCTTTGGAGATAGATAAGCCGCTGCAGAGTTATGCAGGAAAATACCCTGCCCTGAGCATGGATTTTTCCCTCTTTATGTGGGGTTCTGGAACATAGATCGGTGTCATCGAAGCACTGGCAATACAAGATCGCAGCTATAATGGAATAGATCGAAGCCTCCACAAGAAACTGACAAATGGGTTAAATGAATCTGAGGTGATATCAATAACATGGCAACAGCCTCGGGAAAAAATGGAGACTAGGGTTTTGTCGATGGCTCTGCCTATAGCAACTCTCGTGCCGCACCAGAGTGCCTCCGAGAATTTCTCTGCCCCCTTTCAGGTTCAATTCACACAGATCTCAGGCAAGACCATTCTGCAATGGGTACACCCTTCAGATCTGGTGCAGAATCTCAAGGTAAAATTGGAACGTAGATTCGGGATCCCCACTACCCTTCAGAGACTTATATTTCAAGGTAAATAACTCGATGATCCTCTTCCCCTCTCTTCATACAACATTAAAAATAATAGCTCTTTAGTGTTTTCCCTTCACTTGAGAGGTGGTGCTGCAGGTCAATCTTCTTCTGCTCCTCCCTTCTCCTACAAAGCTGCAGTACACTCTGAGATTCCCATTTCCCCTGAGACTCCCAAACCCAAGCCTTTTCTGGCTGACAAGTTAGAGGAGGTTCCCTCTGTTGAGATCTCCCACCCTGGCCTGGTAGATGACCTTCAAAAATTTGTTGAAAGGGCCATCATTTGCAGATTCAATGGGCTTTGGCCACGCTCTAAGGACCTCTATGACTGGATCCATGACAACTGGACTCACCATTGCAAGGTCTGCTTCTGCTCAAAAGGATATTTTATAGTTCTGTTTGACAATCCTAAGCCTTATGAACAGGCATTAGAAGAAGGTCCTTGGTTTATGGGTACAACAGGACTCTTCTTAACTCCATGGTTCCCAGATTTTGACCCAGCATCTGTTGTCATCACCAAAGCGCCTGCCTGGATCAAACTTCCAAACTTTCCAACTCACCTGTGGCATTTAGCAATCTTTAGGAGCATAGGCAACACCTTGGGCAGCTTTTTAATGGGAGATTCCAGGCGGGAACATCAAGGTCTCTACACATATGCTAGATTATGTGTGGAGCTAGATCTAAGCAAGGGACTACCAGATCAAATCATTCTCAAGATCAATGACTTTGTTTGGACCCAGAACCTAGATTATGAAAACACTGCCTTCCGTTGCCGCCTCTGTCACCTAACAGGGCACCTGCAAAATTCATGCCCATCGCTGCCTGCAAATTCGAAAAAGGGCAACTTTGCAAAGACCAAACCCAAGCGTTGGATCCCTTGTTCTCTGCCGCTAGCAGTGAGCTCTGATTCCTCGGGCTCGGAAGATGAGGAGAGCGATGCAGAACTGGACCAAACTGGACCAGGCGCCTCAGACGATGGATCCGTCCACTGATACTCCTGCGCATACCACTGTCACAACAATCTCCCAGAAACGCGTCCATGAGACCTCCTCTTCTGAATCAAATAAGGAGATCCCCCTATTGGAGAACTCCAGTCTTCAAGTTTTTTTAGCTCATACTCCCCAGGATGGCTGGATAAAAGTCAATAAAAAGAAAGGGAAAAAACATTGTGTTGATAATTCTGCCCCTGTGGGGTAAAAGTCATTTTTTTGCTCTCAAGTTAATTGTTGTAGCTCCGTGACTGGTTCACCCCTTCTTCGGGACCGAGGTTGATAGTTTTATCATTTCCGGTCGGCCGGTTTCTTGTCTCTCTTGATTGTACTATATTTTACTCAATAGCAATAGTTTAATTTTACTGAGAAAAAAAAATTTGTGTTTTAAATGGATTAGTTTTCAATAGAATAAAACCTCTTGTTGGTGCTCTATGTGGTCCTCCACTACTTGAACCTTTGCTTCTGCTCTCATGGGTGATGTGATGGATTAAGGACCAACTTAGATCCATATAACATTGAATCTATCACACACCAAGAGGGATCAAATCCCTTGAGGTGCAAACCTTCTTTTTGGTGTGTAGAACTTGAGGAAAGGTTTGTAGCTCGAGGGATTTGATCCCTCTCGGTGCATGATAGATATGGTGTTAGATGGATCTAAGCTAGTTCCAGTTGAGGGAAACAATGTCACATTTTTAGATTATCATTATTATGTATATGTTTGAGATAAAATTCAAAATTCACATTAGGTTTTCTTTGCTTGGCATGACCATATCATTTTCTTCTTTAATTTAGTTTGTGTTGCTTGCCTTGAGTGGTTTGTATGCCTGTGTTTGGATGGATTTGGGTGGTAATGTTTGTGCATGTTATTATTGTTGTGTTATTTTTTATATGTGTATGTAATTGTTTATTAGCAATTAGTTGGTGATGAAGAAGGGAGACAATCATGTCAATATTTTGCAGGGGGATTGACCTTGCACATCTAATTCATTTAATTTTAGGTATCACAACTTTTGACAACTAATTAATTCTAAATAGTGTTCCTCCAAGTATTACAAAATATATCTTCAAGAGTAGTTTTAATAATTTACTACGTCAAGGCTACTCTTGAAATAATTTGTTTCTTTGCTAATGCTTGAAATAATTTATTTCCTTCAAGAATATTTTGATGATTTTTTTTGTATCTACAATATATTTTTCCAAAAGTGATAATGTATTTTTGAATTTTTTTTCAATCAGTGGCCATATTTATAAAATCTTTACATTATTTGTTTCTCCAAACAATTATCGCATACCCTTCAAGAATATTTTTATTTGTTTTCATGTCTATAAATATATATTTTCCTCTTATAAATATTTTGAATACATTGTTTTATGCAATTATTTATTAGTAATTTTGAATATATGTAATTGTCTATTAGTAATTAGTTGGTGATGAAGAAGGGAGACAATCTTGTCAAGGATTAATTTTCACTTTGCGGGAGGAATGATTTTGCACATCTTTTTCATTTTAATTCTAAGCATCACAACTTTTGATAGCTAATTATTTCTTAATAGTGTCCCTCTACATATTAATAAATATATCTTGAAAAATAACTTTTTTAATATTCTACAACCTCAAGATTAACAACATCTAATGCATTTAATGCATCTAATGCAAACAATGAAATAGGATTATAAACTTCTACACTAAAATAAATGCATCTAATGCAAGAAATCAAATGAGATTGGAAATCAACCAATGAATCTAGTGCAAGCCATCGAATGGGATTAGAAATCCACATCTACACTGAAATCCATGCATCTAGTGCAAGCAATCGAATAATATTAGAAATCCACATCTACAATGAAATCAATGCATCTAGTGCAAGCAATCAAATATAATTAGAAATCAACATCTACACTGAAGTCAATGCATCTAGTGTAAATAATCAAATAGGATTAGAAATCATCATCTACATTGAAATCAATGTATCTAGTGCAATAAATCTTCTTCCCTCTCTCCCCCCTCCATCTAATCTTGAAAAATATTTTTAATAATTTACAATCTCAAGATTAACATAATCTAATCCATCTAATGCAAGCAATCAAACAGGATTAGAAATCACCATCTACGTTGAAATCAATGCATCTAGAGCAAGTAATCAAATAGGATTAGAAATCAACATCTAAACTAAAATCAATACATATATTGTTAGCAATCAAATATAATTAGAAATCAATATCTACATTGAAATCAATGCATCTAGTGCAAGAAATCATTATCTACACTAAAATCAATGCATATAATTCAAGAAATCTTCTTCCCTTTCTCCCCTCCACCCCCCCGCCCAATCGATATTATATCTCACTCCATCTTTCCTCTGTCCCCCCCCCCACAAAACACACACACACTCTCTCTCCATATTTATCTATCTCTCCCTCCCTCTCTTTATCTCTCTCTTCACCTCCCATTTATATCTCTATCTCCCTCTACCTCTCATTTATCTCTCTATATCACCCCCAAAATATACACACTCTTTCTCCATATCTATATATATCCGCCTCCCTCTTCCTATCCTTCTCTCTTCCCCTTCACTCTCTTTCTCCCATTTTTATCCCTCTTCCCTCCTCCTCTCCTCTCTCCCTCTCTCTTTATCTCCCTTATCACTCCCTCTCTCTCTCCACCTTTCTCTCTCTGTGTCTTTCTTCTTACCTCTCTCTCTCTTTCCCTCCAACTCCATCTCTCTCTCCCTCCCTCTCTCCTTCTCTCTTTCTTCCTTCCTCTCTCTCTCTTTCTCTCTCACCTCCCTCTGTCTCTCTCTTCACCCTCCAACTCTGTCACTATCCCCCTCCCTCTCTCCTTCTCTCTTCTACCTCCTTCACTCTCCCCCCATCTCTCTCTCTTCCCTCCAACCTTGTCCCTCTCTCACCCCTCCATCTTTGTTATTGGGTCCCTATAATACTAGTGATTACCCCATTACTATTGTAGTTGTACCCCTTATTAATATTGTTGTGCCCCTATTGTCCCCATATTGTTATTACTGTGCCCCATAGAATCCCTCTATTGTTATTTTTGTGGCTTTATATTATTATTGTCAGGTCGGCTAGGTTATATTGCGACTCCTTAGATTCCTATATATAGAAATGAGGTTTAATCATTTGAATCATCAAAGAATTGTTCATTTATGTAATGTAAAGGAGGTTTCCCCCTCGAAGAGGCTGAATTCTAAGGCGTTGATCTATCTTTTCTATCTTTTCTTGAGCTGGTTTCATAACATTTGGTATCAGAGCTTTGGATTCTAGGGTTTCGCTGCTCCAAACAGGTAATCGTGGCGTTTTCGCTATAATTTATTTATTTTTATTTATTTATTTTATTTTTATTTTTTAAATTTTTTTTGCGACATTTCAGAAGCTAAAAAAAAACCAATTTGAGAAGACATCGCACTGAATCTCAAGTTTGAATTTCAGAGCTTTTCACGCTATATTTTCGGCGATATGAACTAAGGAAGTTGGTCCTTTTGCAGAATCCTCAGTTACATTCAAAACAGGTGACCTGGGGAAAATCGTCATAACTTTCTCTCTGAGCATCAGATTGAAATTGCGTAAGAAGGTACAGAAAGAGGATGGACTATAGTTTCTTGTATATATTTTTTAGAGCCAAAGGTCAAAACAGGGACACGTGGCACGTCGTACAAGTTCGCTCTACTGAATTAGTCTGTAATCAGGTCACTATGGGAGATTTGGCATAACTCTTTATTGGAGAATCCAATTAGGGTCAGACTGGTGGCATTGGAAAGAGGACACAGAGGGCTACTGCAGGTCGCAATTTCAGAACTGGATGATCCGAAATTACAGAGATACATTAGAGGCAATATCGAGCTCCTACAAAGTGAAAAAAGGTGTGTATATTTTTTTAGATGTTTGCTTAAGCTTGGTTTGAAAAATTATTTTGAAGGAATTCAAAGGGCATAGTGAAGCATTATTTTCAGTAATTGATGCCCCGAAGAAATAAAATGGAAACACCTAGTAGGCGACCTGAAAGCTCTAGCATGACTCATGAAGAAGAGGAAGAAATGCAACATGATATATCAAAATTACGAGACCAAGTGCAACAAGTGTCACTTGCACAAAAAGGAACAGAATCTAAGATGGATTGTTAAAAGAAAGGTGTAGAAGCTAAGATGAATGATGTGGAAGCTAAGATGAATGACGTGGAAGCTAAGACGGATGATTTGAAGATAGATTTGAAGACAGACATGGAAGAATTGAAGATAAGATCAATAAGTTGCTACAAGAAAGGGTCACTAAGGGTGAAAAGGTAGTAAAGGAAACTCATGATGAGAACAAAAGAAATGTTAATCATGATTCCATAGACTCTAATGTTGGATCAAAGACCCACCATATTCCAAAAATCGATATGAGGAAGTTTGATGGCAAGGATCCCGCAACACGGATATTACAGATGGAGCAATTTTTCGATCTCAATAATGTGCAAAACACACAAAAGGTACGTATGGCAACTTTATATTTGGAACCAAATCAGTTTGTATGGTATCAATGGATTTGCTCTCGTAAACAATTTATCACTTGGTCAATTTTTACGGAAGAATTGACAGCACATTATGAGGATACAAAAAGCAACACTTTTTTTAGCCAATTGATAAGTCTCAAACAAAAGGGTTCAATAATGGAGCACATTGAGGAGTTCCAAAAATTGAACATAAGGCTAAAAGATATTCCAGAGGAGCATAGGATTGATGTGTTCATAGGGTCTTTAAAGGATAATATCCAACATGATGTTCGCCTTTGGGAACCTGATTCATTAGAAAAGGCATTCAAGTTAGCAAGAAAAATGGAAAGCAAAATTATGGCAACCAAGAAGCATACCACTCACAACTATAAAGACGGAAGTGTTACCCATAGTCTTCCACAACCTATAAGGTTGACACCACAACAATTGGAAGAAAAAAGAGCAAAAGGGCTTTGTTACAGTTGTGATAACAAATACACAAAAGGTCATAAGTGTGCTGAAAAGAAATTATTCTACATAGATTGTGAAGAGGAAGAAGAAAAGGAGAAGAAGAGTCAAAAGAAGAAGATATACTCGAGGAAGAAAGCCTATATGAAGAACAAATGAATCCAACCATATCTTGTAATGCATGGTGGGAATTACCACTCCTCAAACCATCAAGATAGAAGGACAAATCAAGAAGAAAAAGGTAATAGTGTTGATTGATTCAGGAAGTACTCACAATTTTTTTCATTGTAAGGTAGCAAAAGAATTGAATTTCTTCTTATATCCAACACCAGAGTGTCAAGTGATGGTTGCAAATGGAGGAACAATAAATTGCTTTGGAAAATGCCATAATATCAAGCTATCCATGGGAGAATATGTATTGACTAGCTCAATGCTTTCCATTCCAATGGGAGGTGTTGATGTTGTACAAGGAGTCCAATGGTTACAATCCTTGGGTACAATAGCTTTTAATTTTCAAGAACTTTTCATCAAATTTTATATGGAAGGAAAGGAAGTTGAATTAAGGGGTATTGCAAGGAAACCAGGAAAGATAATCAGCTGTAATGGTATGACAAAGCTTCTAAAAAAGGAACAAAGAGGTGTAATTGCACAATTATATTCGCTGGATGTTTCCACATCGGAATCATCTATTTCTCCAGATCTCCAAAAAGTCCTGGATAATCATTCCAAGGTATT
>APFE031471668.1:0-65387 GCA_000404065.3 Pinus taeda
ACTTTACTTTTCCGCGACCAATGATTCTAGCCTTCCTATCATCCCCTAAGAAGACATCACCACCATCGTATTTATCATACTCGCAGAACCACTCTTATGGGAGTGAAGTGAAAGGATGCACCTGAGTCAATCAACCATGCCTCATGATCTACATGTGTACTTGAAGAAGCCAAGTACACATCCCCACCTTCATCTAAGGTGGTTTTTGCCTCTACAGAAGGAGTATCATTAGATCCCTTTCCTTTATGAGGAGCTTTAGATTTACAGTCCCTTTTGAAGTGCCCTTCCTTTCCGCATTTCTAGCATACCACCTTTACATGTTTTCCTAGAGATTTAGATCTCCCACTCGATGACTTATTTTTGTTTATGTTATAGGACTGTCCTTGTACAAACAAGGCATCACCATTCTAGCTCTCCATATTTTTCTGTCTCATCTCCTCCATCAGCAAGGATGAGACTCTTTCATCAAAATGCAAGGCAGTTGCATTGCTACCTATTGCAATAACCAGACTATCCCACAAATCTGGTAGAGAACACAACAAACTGATGCACTTATATTCATCTAAAATTTTAATATCAATAGATGCTAATTGAATTACCACAGCATTAAATGCGTTCAGATGCTCTATCTCCGAGTCTCCATCTTTCATCCTCAAGTTATACAACTTTTTCTGCAAGAACAGTTTATTCACCATAGACTTAGATTGGTACAAAATCCCTAACTTTCCCATAAATCCTTCGTCGTAGCTTCCCCTAATACATTCAGCAATACTGAATCTAGGACACACAATTGTATTGTGCTCTTTGCCTTCTGATCCAACTTCTTCCATTCTTCATTGGTTTAGTACCCGGATCTACCACGATTCACTGATATTTATCCACCAACAGATCCTCCATCTTGAGTTTCCACAACTCAAAACTCTGACCATTAAATTTCTTAATCTATATCTTTCCACTACTCGCCATCTTCTTTCACCACCAGAATCGATCTCGCAGATCTCCCACTAAAAAAGGTCTACCACAGGCCCAAGCAAAACCCCTTAGCAACAAAGGCGTCCCCTTGAAGCCAAAATTGCTCTGATTCCAAATGTAGGTTTTAACCCCGTACAGAAATTACCTGCATATAAATTCTAAAACACATAAATAAACAATGTGAGAGCATAACACATAAAACACATATACAAAGAGATTTTCCCCTGGATCCCAAAACCGAGACTACCAGCTTGATTTTTTCATTATATTCCTTTCAATGTTATAATACATATTTATACATGTCGAAGCATCCAATATCATGGACCGAAAACCATCGCGCCCAATACCATGGACTGAAAACCATCGCTTCCAAAAACATGTGGGAAAAGCATGCACAAAACCATAGGTGGGTCCGCCCATCCTAACATAGGGTCCAAAACCAAAATTTTCTGGGACGCTACCCCAGACCCCATAAAGTGGGGTTATGGGTATGCCTCAAACCCCCTGTGACCCCCCAACCCCCCCCCGCTACACAATTGGCACAACAAAAGGGGGCTCCGCCCCCCCTAACCCCCATGGTTAACTATGTGGGCTAATCGTGGAAAGAATATAACACAACCCAACATGAAATGAAGGTCTCATCATAATCAAAGGAGGCCTATTTCAACAGAAAAAAAAGAACCTCAATGACAGCAAGAAAGAGACTGATCAACATGTACATTTGAGAGTTGTTTCAGGGGTCAAATTAGAGGGCTGAATTGCTTGATGGTAGGAGGTTTGAGTGAGCTCTTATTGGAGGGATATCAGCCACTCTATAGTCTGTCATAATCATGTTCTAAGGTCTATTGTATGCCACTTGGATGCGACTATAATAAGAAGAGAGCATAGACATATTTCAAGGCTTGAAGGCTACTCATAATAGTAAAGGAAATGACCTTTCCTTGGAGATCAATTGTGGTAAAATATGGGAAGATTTTGAGAACTGTTAGGAGACTACACCTTGGACCTGTTAAGGGAGTCTAGCTGCTCTACTAGGTTGTAAGTCATAGCAAGCAGCTAAGACTGGTGAGTGCAATGGTTGATGCTTGCAGCATATTGGATGCCATGATGGATGCAGCGTGATGGTTGAAGCATATTGGATGCCATGATGGATGCATCATGATGGGTGAAACATTGGGTGCAACTCAGTGATGGGAGCAACACAATGATGAGAGAAGCTCTGTGATTGGGTGTAGCATAGTGATGGGTGCAACATGATGATGAGGTGCAGCAAAATGATGTGTGTAGCATGGTAATGAGGTCCATCATGTTGATTGGGTGCAACACAGTGAGGTGCAACATGGTGATGGAGTCACCTTGGATCAGTGAAAGTAATATGCCTTCACCTAAGCTTAGATCAACTACCTCAAATGATTTCTTCTTAGAGAAGATCTCTGCTCCTGTAGATATGTCAAAATGTTGACTTTTGATGTATATGTACTATCTCTCTCTCTGTTGAACTATTAAGGAACATATAAGAAGAATTGTTCAAGAGTTTCCCCATATTGGTGTTTGTCCCTGGCTGGCGCCACATCTTGTGTCCTCTTGTCTTGGCTTGTCTTATGTGAGTTATGTTTATGTTCTATCTACATTTACTATCATGATAAATGTGAATTCTAATCTGGAATTGATATTGAGCTCATATGGAAGATTGAAGTAAACTTTCTATCAGGATAGAACATACCTAAAATTAATAGTTACATTACACTAGCTTAAATCCGCACACAAATAAAATATCAGAAATATGGAAGGGGAATGAGTAAGCATTTTCACACATGTTTAAAATTTCCTCGGTTGGTGAAGAACCAATTCAATGCTATTTTTGGTGGAGTATTAAGTTATTAATCGAAGATAGAAAAATGTTAGTCTCTTAAATGACTAAAAAAGGATATTTAGAATGCTATATAGAAGTGACATTTCACATAGCTATATCTACCCTGACGTAACTATAATATTCCAACTCCATTTTTTTATATAGAAGTTACATTTCATGTAGCTATAGAAGTTACATTTATGTGTTTTAGATAGAAGTTACATTTTACATAGCTATATCTACCCTGACATAACTATAATATTCCAACTCCATTGGTTTCACACTTTTAGTGTGATTATGAAATTAAATAGTTGATATTGTTTAAGAAATATCATATTTGCACCATTTTGAATTCTTAAGTGGGATCTTGGGTAGGTTTTTATTACTACTATATATCATGTTTTAAGTAGATGGTGCTTTATAATTCACCCAAGAGACTTTAGTAGCAACCTTGAATTTCATGTTTGTTTCCATTATACATCTAATATTTGCAACCTTTTCCACATGAAGAACCTAATATCCCATGTTGAACATGAAGCAAGTACCTCAAAAATTGGGGGATATCAATTGTTCTATTTCCAGAGGTGGGTAGATCCAGAGAAGGAAATGGAAACTATCATAAATGGGTTTTGTTGGGTTGTATTTAATGAAATCCAACTCGAATTTTCTACTAAAGTAAATCAATTGATGAATTTGAAGCTTGAAGGTAGTGTTGAATAGGTGTTGCAAGGTATCTCTATAACACTATCTACCTACATGATTATAATGCCATGAGATGGTGTCTCAATAACACAATTGTCCAGTGACAGGTGCTATATATAGATAGCTTTCTCATCTCCTACAGGTAAATAGTATCATTATATTTCTATGAAATCTCGGAATGTGTTCAAAGTTTGTCTCAGATAAGGAAATATGTATGTACTCTTGAATTTGTCTATGTTCTAATAAGATCAAGAATAAAGTTGTCATTGAAAATAATTGGGATATACCATGTAAGTTTACTTTACTACATGAAATTATTGACTTGTTAGATCCCAACTAGTTAGGGTTGAATTTATTTTGTTGTAATGAGATTAAGAATAAAGTTGTCATTTTAATCACTGAAATCTACCATGTAATATTTATTCACTACATGAAATTTTTTATTTGTTAGAGCGCAACTTATTAGGATTATGAAGATTCCTCTTTCATGACAATATTTATGAATTCTCTATTCTTGCTCAAAGAATTACATATTATAGAAAGGTGGAAAATAAATGAGATGCAACTGAATGGTTTCTATTTTAAAATGTGTGGAGGGAGTATAAAATCATTTTTAGTTGCATTCAAATATTTTGGAGCACCCACTAAATTGCTTGATTTCCCTCCTAGTTAATTCCATTTCTACTATCCCAATTCTTTTAGAAGTCCTTCTCCAAAGTGATCCCTTAACTATCTTGGAGTGAAATTGATTACTTGATTGGAACCCAAAAATTAGAATTTGATTAGGAGAAAGGGATGAGAAAGTTTCATATTCTTCAATATATTCCACAATTTAAAAGCATATCAAGTGATTTTCCTTCTTTTCAATTGATACGACAATCACTCGAGCATTTGCTAGGATTTTGAGAACTTCTTTCATTTCTAAAAGCTATGTTCTCAATTAAAGAAATTAAAGAAAAGGTGAAAATGATGCAATGGAAGGATTTTCTGTTTTATTGCCTAAGAATGTATTGCTAATGTGAAGGGCTTGGTATTTTCTTGACTCAAGATTAGTCACATTTTACTTCCTAGCATCTCTTTTAATTTCATTTTTGTTATGTTTATATTGTTATCCTTGAAGTTGTTGGGTTGTGTTATATTCTTTCCACAACTAGCCCATGTAGTTAACCGGGGGGTTAGAGGGGGAGTCACATGGGATTTGAGGCATACCCGTAACCCCACTTTATGGGGTTCGGGCAGCGCCCCAGAAAATTCTGGTTTTGGACCCTATGTTAGGTTGGGCGGACCCATCTATGGTTTTGTGTATGATTTTCGCACATGTGTTTTGGGCGCGATGGTTTTCGGTCCATGGTTTTGGACGTGATGGATTTTGGTCAATGGTATTGGATGCTTTGGCATGTATAAATATGTATTGTAACATTGAAAGGAATATAATGAAAAATCAAGCTAGTAGCCTCGGTTTTGGGATCCAGGGGAAAATCTCTTTGTATATGCGTTTTATGTGTTATGCTCTCGCATTGTTTATTTTTCTATGTTTTAGAATTCATATGCAGGTAATTTATGTAAGGGGTTAAAACCTACAATTGGTATGAGAGTTATTTTGGCTTCAAGGGGACGCCTTTGTTACTGAGGGGTTTTACTCGGGCCTGTGGTAGACCCTATTCAGTGGGAGATCTGCGAGATCGATTATGGTGATGAAAGAAGATGGTGAGCAGTGGAAAGATAGAGATCAAGAAATTTAACGGTTAGAGTTTTGAGTTGTGGAAACTCAAGATGGAGGATCTGTTGGTGGATAAAGATCAATGAATTGCAGTAGATCTGGGTACTAAACCAGTGAGAGTGTCCGATGAAGAATGGAAGAAGTTGGATCGGAAGGCAAAGAGTAGAATATGATTGTGTGTCTCAGATTTAGTATAGACAAATGTATCAGGGGAAGCTACGGCGAAGGCTTTGTGGGACAAGTTAGGGATTTTGTACCAATCTAGGTCTCTGGTGAATAAACTGTTCTTGCTGAAAAAGTTGTATAACCTAAAGATGAAAGATGGAGACTCGGTGAAAGAGCATCTAAATGCATTTAATACTGTGGTAAGCCAGTGAGCATCTGTTGATATTAAAATTTTAGATGAAGATAAGTGCATCAGTTTGTTGTGTTCTCTACCAGATTCGTGGGATGGTCTAGTTATTGCAATAGGTAGCGATGCAACTACCTTGCAGTTTGATGAAATAGTCTCAGCCTTGTTGACAGAGGATATGAGATGAAAAAATATGGAGAGCCAGAATGGTGATTCCTTGTCTGTATAAGGACGGTCCCAGAACAGAAACAAAAATAAGTCATTGAGTGGGAGATCTAAATCTAGAGGGAGATATAAATCTAGAGGGAGATCTAAATCTCTAGGAAAACCTGTAAAGGTGGGGTGCTAGAAATGCGAAAAGGAATGGCACTAAAAAAGGGACTGTAAATCTAAAGCTCCTGATAAAGGAAAGGGATCTGATGATGCTCCTTCTGTAGAGGCGAAAACCACCTCAGATGAAGGTGGGGATGTTTACTGGGCTTCTTCAAGTACGCATGTAGATCATGAGGCATGGTTAATTGACTCAGGTGCATCCTTCAACTTCACTCCCCATAGAGAGTGGTTTTGCGAGTATGATAAATACGATGGTGGTGATGTTTTCTTAGGGGATGATAAGAAGGCTAGAATAGTTGGTTGTAGAAAAGTAAAGTTGAACTTGCAAGGTGGAAGGGTTAGAACACTTCCGGGTGTTCTAAATATTCCTGTATTGGCCAGAAATTTGATTTCTGTAAGCAAGTTGGATGATGCAGGTGTAAAAACAGTGTTCGAGAAGGATACTTGCAAGATGGTTCGGGGAGCACTGGTATTGATGTGGGGAGTTCGGATTGGAACTCTGTACAAGTTGCAAGGTAGCATGGTTGTTAATGGGTGCAATAGTTTTGTGGTTCCTGAAAGTGGAGCAAAAAATCTAGTGGTCTCTAGAGAGAAGACCATGTTTTGGCATCAAAGGCTTGGACATATTGGAGAGAAGGGCCTTCAAATACTTCATGGTAAATTTATGGTAGAAGGTATGAGTAATAGCTCTTTGGATTTTGATTTCTGTGAAAATTGTGTATATGGGAAGAAAAATCGGGTCAGTTTCCCCTCTGGTAGTAAGAGGGCAAAATAGATATTAGAGCTTGTGCACAGTGATGTGTTTAGACCTGTGAGGGTTCCATCACTAGGTAAGTCTGTGTACTATGTATCATTTATAGATGACTTCTCAAGGAATACATGGATATATTTCCTTAAGAGAAATCTAAAGTCTTTGACAATTTTAAAGAATTTAAGGCTCTCATGGAAAATCAGACAGAGAAGAAGATAAAGGTGCTGAGCACAGATAATGGTGGAGAGTTTTGCAGTAAGGAATTTGAAGAATTTTGTAAGAAGTGTGGTATAGCTTGGCAGAAGACTGCTCCATAAACACCTCAGCAAAATGGTGTTGTAGAAATAATGAACAAGATGTTAATGGAAAGGGCAAGAAGCATGCTCAGTGGTGTCAGGTTAGGACAGGAATTCGGGGCAGAGGCAGTGGATACTGCATGTTACCTGGTCAATAGGTCACCTTCATCAGTGTTGGAGGATAAGACTCCACAAGAGGTATGGACTGGTAAGAAACCATCTCTTTCACATATGAGGGTATTTGGATGTGATGCATATGTACATGTTCCAAAGTAGAAATGAACCAAGTTGGATAGTAAATCTAAAAAGTGCATCTTTATTGGGTATAAGGATCGTTTAAAGGGTTATAAGCTTTGGAACCCAGTAACAAGGAAGGTTGTGTACAACTGAGTGGTGTTCAGAGAGGTGAAAGATGTTATTAAACATGAAGTTCAACCAAAGGAACCTGAGAAAATAGAGTTTGAGCTAAACGAGGAAGAATCAGACTCTACAACAGAGGAGGAATCAGAAGATGAAGAGCCACAAACTCCGAGTGTGAGAAGATTAGTTCGAGAAATAAGGCAGCCAAAAAGGTATAGTTCATCTGCTTTCTATTCAAATTTTGCTTTATCTATTACTGATGATGATCCCAGAACTTTAAAGGAAGCAGTGGATTCAGAGGATGGAAAACTCTAGAAAGAGGCAATGGTTGATGAGATGGCATCTTTACACAAAAATGAGGCTTGGGACTTGGTGGAGTTGCCGGCTGGAAGGAAACCCATTGGCAGCAAATGGGTGTTCAAAAAGAAGACAAATGCAAAAGGAAAAGTGGAGAAATACAAAGCTTGGTTGGTAGCAAAATGTTATTCCCAAGTGCCGGGAATTGATTTTGGTGATATTTTTTCTCCGATTGCCGAGGTAGCTTCTATTAGATTACTTTTATCTGTTGTTGTTGCTTTTCATTTTGAGGTAGAATAGATGGATGTGAAGACAACATTTCTTCATGGGGATCTGGAAGAGGAAATATACATGAAGCAACCTGAAGGATATGCTATGAAGGGTAAGGAAGAACTGGTATGCAAGTTAAAGAAGTCTCTATATGGGTTAAAAAAGTCACCAAGGATGTGGTATCAGAAATTTGATACATTTATACGGGAACTTGGCTTCACCAGAAGCAAAGCAGATCACAGTGTGTATTTTAAATTAATTGGTGACTGTGTTATTTATTTGGTCTTGTATGTGGATGATATGTTGCTGGTTGGAAATGACAAAGAAATTATCGAGGATTTGAAGACCCAATTTTCCTCCAAATTCAACATGAAATATCTTGGTGCTGCAAACTATATTTTGGGCATGGAAATTAAAAGATATCGAGCAAACAGGAAGCTCTAGTTAAACCAGAGGAAGTATTTCAAGACAAAACTGCAAAGGTTTAATATGCAGGATAGTAAATTGGTGAAGGTTTCTATTCCTGTAGGTGTGAGGTTATCTGCTAAACAGTGTCCGAAGACACAAGAAGAGGAAGAGGACATGTCTCGTGTTCCATATGCAATTGCAGTTAGTAGCCTGATCTATGCAATGGTATGTACTAGACCATACGTTGCACATGTAGTGGGAGTATTGAGCATGTTTATGTCAAAACTAGGGAAGGAGCACTAGACAATAGTGAAGCGGGTTTTCAGGTATTTGCGTGGAACTAGTGATTATTGTTTGTGCTAGCAAGGAAGACCAAGATTGGACAAAATGTTGGATATTCATGGCTTTGTTGATGTAGACTGGGCTGGAGATTTGGATCAGAGAAGATCTACAAGTGGGTATGTGTTTAACCTATTTGGAGATGCAGTCAGTTGGATGAGTAAGAAACAATCTGTAGTGGCACTATCAACTACAAAGGCAGAATACATGGTAGCCACTCATGCAAGTAAGGAACAGTTTGGTTACAGAGATTGTGTCCAAGTATGGGGTTAGTACAGGAATCTATAAGGATAGACTGTGACAGCCAAAGTGCAATTTTCTTGGCAAAGAACCCTGCATATCATTCAAAGACAAAGCACATTGATGTTCAGTATCACTTTGTGAGGGATATGTAGAAGACAAAAAGGTGTTGTTGGTAAAGGTGGACACTTTGAAGAATACTGCAGATGCATTGAAAAAATCTATGAGCTCTAAGAAGTTCTCTTGGTGTAGAGAAACAATGGGCATTGCAGGGCTAGATAAATGACTAAGCTCTCTTGTGGCCCCCTGTGGAAAGAAATCAACAAGTGGGAGAATGTTGGGTTGTGTTATATTCTTTCCACGACTAGCCCACGTAGTTAACCGGGGGGTTAGAGGGGGGATCACATGGGGTTGGAGGCGTACCCGTAACCCCACTTTATGGGGTTCGAGGTAGCGACCCGAAAAGTTATTGACCCTATGTTAGGTTGGGCAGACCCACTTATGGTTTTGTGCATGATGTTCGCACATGTTTTTTGTACGTGATGGTTTTCATTCCATGGTTTTGGACGCGATGGTTTTTGGTCCATGGTATTGGATGCTTCGGCATGTATAAATATCTATTGTAACATTGAAAGGAATATAATGAAAAATCAAGCTGGTAGTCCCAGTTTTTGGATCCAGGGGAAATCTCTATGTATATGTGTTTTATATGTTATTCTCTCGCATTGTTTATTTTCTATGTTTTAGAATTCATATGCAAGTAATTTCTGTATGGGGTTAAAACCTACAGAAGTTGGTGATCTAGTGTGTCTATAATAGGAAGTATTGACTACCAAGCATTCTCAAAGGTGATATTGATGGATGACCAACTTTAAATATCCCTACTTGACACTTTAGTATTACATGATCATGCAAATAAATTATTAATCAATATTAAAGGGAAGATGGTTAACTTGCAGTGTTTCTTGGCTTGTCATATAATTACGACATTTTGACCCCCAATAATATATTTTGAGGCTACTTTTTGGTTGTTACTTGTGGCACTTCCCTTTGGCTCAGAAAAACAATGAGGATAAATGTCCATTGCATTGCCATTGGACATGATCAAAGAGAAATTCACCAAAATCAATAGAGGACATGGGAGAAATTGGTACAATAAGTGGATAACCTCTAGAGAAACACCGAGGCACCATAATTTCTTCCGTATTTAGATTCACTTGAAATTAAATACTCACAAAAAGTGCCTTTTTTTGAATATTTTGATGTATACAGAGATACTAAAAATACAATTTCAGACTAATTATTCAAACTAATAATTATTTGATAGTCATAATTTATAATTAAATAGTATAATATGATTAATATTATAGGACACAACTATAGGGTTTGATTGTGAGGGGCATTGTGACAATATATTTACAGTTCTCATTGTATTAGACAATCATCTCTCAGAGTGTGATATCCATCCAATGAAATGTCCTCTGTTAGGCCATTGTGGGATTGAAATTTTTTCTTTCAGTGAACAAGTGGTGATATATTTTCTTAGGCCCTAGTGTTTGCTTCCCTAAGGTTTTGACACTACTCACAGCTAGCACCTTTATTCCACCAAGTGAGGTAGTCATCTTGGAAGGTTGAATCATTTTGTCTCCACAATCCAATATGATGTTGGATCAATCTCATGATCCTAAAAACATACATCATAATAGGGAGGAACTTTTACTGTGGGAAAAATAATATCCAAATTTAAGGAAGATGAATCTTTTAGAACAAGCAATAAGGGTATTTTTTACACTAGTTATTTTTTTTTTCCATTTGTTTTCACAAGTTATCTATTATATGATATTTATAACATGTAACTTAGTTGGTATGATTGTGCATAATGTTTTGTTGAATGTTGAATACTAAGGTCCTTAGGTGTTATATTCTATGGTGACGTTTTATTTACTTTATTTATATAGGTCATCTAGATGCATAGTAGCCAGTATTGAATGTTGAGGTATATGTCATATAAATATTTCATTGTATACTTTATTTTATATTCAAGTATTCATCGTCTTTCATGTCTTATACTCTACATTTTATCTTCTTTCATTTTCAGGACAGGAACTCAATATTGATGGTAAGAAGCAACAATTGAAGAAAGAGTAGAACAATAACATTGGAGCATCAAATAAAAAAATGAGAGAGAAGAGAATTTTTCTAGTGATACCCTTAGAGCCAATACCTTGCATAAGACACACTCATAGAGATGGATGGTCAAGCCTTCAAAGTTGGTGAATTCACTTGTAATGCTTCGGCAACACAATGATAATGTTTTGAAATGCTGAAACAATATTTCATGTGTAAATTGTAGTCCAACCGATATTAAGTTGGAAACTCATATCGTAATACTTGATATTTTATATAATAAAATTTATATGGTTGAAATTATTTTTATTTGCACTTGATATTATTTAGTTTTGTAATTAACATATGTAACTTTGTGTTATCATATTAGATAAACATGCACATTGTCTGGCATTTTTTTTTAAATAGTCACAAAATCATACTAATCAATTTATGTTGATTAATAATGAACAGATAAAATCAATCTAAAACTACTAAATTAGTAGTTTATATTAATTAATGATAAATACAAATAAAATGAATATATGACTAAATTAGTCATTTTTTTTTCCAAAGGAAAAATCGTAATCTTTCATTATGTAGAAAAATTATGTATAGTAGATGCCCAAGGCATATGTGTAGTTGTTGGCCCATGGCCATTTCTAAATACATATCAATAAATAAGTTTGGCGAAAGCCAATTCCTGTGGGTATTGTTCAAAATAGATAAAAAATTGTACATAAATTCCTTGCAAAGGTATTCAGTCTATTGAGCCATATGTGCATAAATTTTTTAAAAAAATAGACACATTGTTTTTATGAAATATAAAAATAAACTAGTAATTTAGGGCCTGTCCACCCTATTATATTCATGATCTATATAGGGGTGATGATGGTATTGGTATTGTTCAACACCCTTTTGTTCTGTGATCATCCACAAGCCTCGGGGTAGTAGCATGGCCTCCTTGGAAATCCTATCAGCACTTTCGTTATATTCCCTATATATATGATGACAATAAATTGAATTAAAAATTGCTTTGAAGATGATGACTTCGTCCAATATATTTCTAAGTGAATGAGAATGATAGTGATTTGCATTGTTGAACCAATTTATTGTGATTTTAGGGTCCCCAAAAGTTTGTATGGTTGAGCAATCATGTGCTAATGCAAAGTGCAAAAGATGTCTGAAAGTGATAAGCTCTGCAAATTGTTTGTCCCCTCCCCTAATCCCAATTGAACTTTGTATGAGTGTTGTTTAGATATATGCAACATGAAATCCCCACCACAGCCATGGGATTGGGCTGCACCATCGAAAAATGACCATGGCCGGGATTTGTCAATCGGTCCAGGGGAGATAGTGTGTTGGATGGGGGAGCTGTCAACTTCCGGGATGTCATGATAGGCTACCAAAACCTTTGCAATGATGAGGGGCCAACATGCAACAACTTCATTAAAAATGATATTATTCTGTGTGATCCATATAGCCCAGCAGAGGATGAGGGTTAGACATTTTTTTTTAGAGCCACGGTGCACAACGAACCAAGAGTTCCAAGCTTGAGGGATAGATGGTCCCTGCTATCTTCCCTAAATGGATAGGAGTTGTGTAATAGTTTTCCACAGCCGGATGATGGTAGGATAGTGCAGAAATACATGCTTGTTTGTTTCAGAGTCTCGTTTGCACAAGACACACCAACGCGGGCCATAAATAGATATGTGTATGAGCGAATCTCCCATGGGAATTTTATTGCTGAGGACACTCCACATGAACAGTGGGGCCCGTGGAGGTGTTTTCAGCTTCCATAAATGGCACCACCATTCTTGAGCTATCTCTAGTTTGTGATCCGAGAGGAGAGAGAGGTAACCAATTTTTGGGGTGTATTTACCATGCTCAGCTGGAGTCTAAACAAGTTCATCGGGACCTTCTTTTATATGAACATGTGCCTCAGTCAAAGCATTTAAGTATCCTTCCCATATCTGATGCCACTCTACAGGGATACCAACATTATGAGAAGACATCCATCCTTGTTCAAAAACAGTGTTGAGATCTCGGTCAGATATCTATGCAATCACTTTGATGTCCCTTTGATGTAGGAGTTGTATCAGGTTAGGTGGGAGTTGATATCTGTTTCCTCCCCCAATCAATGGATCCATCCTGATGCACACTAGATTGCCATCATTTATTCTCCACACCAGTCGAGATTTGATGAAAGGCATAGATTGAAGGATTGTCTTCCAGACTATAGAGATGCCAGTATGCAGCCAAGTTGGTAAGCGAGCCCAATCTAAGACTTGCTGTGGCCAAATATATTTGTGGTATGTAACTGTGGTCTAGAGAATCTGTGCAGTGAGTAGAGTCCAACTCATCTTTTCCACTAAATATTGTGCAAAAACAACTAGATCCTTTAAACCCCAACCTCCCCATTTTTTTGGTAAGGCAATTTTCTTCCAACTAACCCATGTAAAAGTTTTTCCTTCTTTTTGTCCATTCCAGAGATAACTGCATCATATCTTCTAGATACAGGTAAGGATTCCCTGAGGGATCCAAGCAAGCAACATCTAGTACACAAGTGTGGCTTCTAGAACAGATTTGATGAGGACGAGGCGCCCATCTCTGGAGAGAAATATATGAGTCCAATTTTTTATTCTTTTCTCTATTTTGATCACCAACCAGATCTAGTCAGCAATCCGGTAGCTATGGGGTTTGATCTAGAAACCCAGGTATTTTAGGCCATTTTCTAGATTGTGTAGTTGATAATGGAAGAAAATATGGGAAACTCTGTCTTCCTGTGGGGAGGTATGTGACAGAGAGATAGTTGACTTGTTTTGATTAGTGGCCATGCTAGTGGCTTGTGCAAAGAGAGCTAAGATTTCATGGAAAGTGGTAGAGTCCCGTATGCTGCCATCAAGAAAGATAAGAACATCATCAACAAATAGGAGGTGAGTGAGGTAGCAAAGGTCACTCATTTTCAGTCCTTTAAGTCTACCATCCCCTTTTGCGGATGCAATGGGCCTGCTGAGGCCCTCCATCACAATCAGGAACAGAAGGGGAGAGAGAGGGCATCCTTGTTGGAGTCCTCGTTCTGCATGGAAGAAGTGAGAGGCATATCCATTTATGAGTACACTGAAGGATGCTGAATTGATGCAGCACATGATCCAATCCATGAATGCCGATGGGTAGCCTAGATGAATCAGAATCATCTTTATATAGATCCAGCTAACTTGGTCGAAAGCCTTTGTAAGATCAATCTTTAGGATAATGCTTTTCAATTTTTTTTTACTTTAATAGAGTGTATAGCCTCCTGTGCTGTTCCTATGGCCTCATGCATCTGGCGGTCCTGTAGGAAAGCAAATTACTCAAGGGAGATATGGTGAGAGAGAATGGGGTGGAGCCTATTTGCAATAATCTTGGCAATGATTTTGTATATGGTATTGCAGAGAGAGATTGGGCAAAAATCATTGAAAGATGAAGGGGTGTCAGATTTAGGGATCAAGGTAATGAAGGTAGAATTTATGACCTCATACATTTTTCCAGTGATCCTTCATTCTTCGACTACATTGAGGAGATCATTCCCTATAAGCTCATAAAAAGCCAGATAGAATTCAATAGTCCATCCATATGGTCCAGGGCGTTTTCCTTTTTTAAACCATTTCAGAGTCCCTTCAAGTTCTTATGCGGAGACAGGTGCAGTTAGTTCTTCTGCAGTGTCCAGATCTACAAACTTTGGGAAATGCTCTGCCAATCAAATTATATATGCTAGATTTGTAGCCAGAGGTTCTTTGTATAGATGTTGGAAGTGAGAGATTCCTAGCTGAGAGAGATGTCTGAAAGTATTATTTGTGCCACCATCCTGTGTGGGCATATTCCAGATGGTGTTTGACACCTTCCTCCCCTTGGCATAGTTCTGAAAGAAGCTCATGTTCTTGTCTCTAGCTTTTAAGCAAAGCACTCTGCTCTTAAGGTGCCATGACTTTGCTCTTTCCTTCAGGATTTTGTCTCTCTGGTTTTCTAATTCAATTAGGTGGATCTTGGATTCTACATAAATGAAACCCCTGTTTCGGTTATCCAATAGGACAGCCAATGAGGACTCGACAATGGCGAGGGTGTTGTCATCCCTTAAGGTTTTTTCCTTTCCCAACTGAATAGTTAATCTCTTGAGGTGATAGAGATTATAGCAGAATCCTTCAGCCCGGGTGTGACCCCTTGTGGGAAGGTTTTCCAGCCAAAAATCAGAGATTAGTTTGCAGTAGGAGGGGTCTTCAAACCAGGTTGAGTTAAATTTGAAAGGTGCCTTGGGCTTTTTAGGGGGTCCAGTGATTTCTAAGTAGATAGGGGAGTGATCTGAGATACCACTTGAGCCGACCGATTGCTTGTAGAGGGATAATCATTGTAGTAGCAGGGTCTTGATTAAAAATTTGTCCACCCTTCTGGCTAAGGCCGCCTCACCAAATCTCCTATTCCTCCATGTGGGCAATGGTCTATTCATGGGGATATCAGTCAGTAGGGCTTATTCCAAAAGGTTTTCCATGGTATCAGAGAGCAGGTCAATCTGTGTAGATGAACCCCAAGACTCACTAAAACCAATCGAAAAGTTTAGATCTCCGCCAATAATGATGTGTTTTGAAAAAGTGATGGGGAGATTTAGGAGCTGATTCCACAAGTCCTCCCGCCCTTGGCAAGGCCAATATATGTTGATAACTCAGGGGTCAATACCCAAGTCAGCAAAGAAAATATATATCCCAATGAAACCCTACCCTTCCCAAGCAGATTTTAGATTGATGGAACGAAGGTTAAATCCCAAAGCTAAACCACCAGATCTCTCAACTACATCGAGGGAGAGGAAGGTACAACCTAGTTTCAGATTTTCCAAGATACAGGTAATTTGATTCTCTTCACCAAGGTTTTCTTGAATGAAAATGATGTCAACAGGCTCGAATTCAAAAAGCCTCCGGAGGGCTAGTTTTTTGGGTGAGCTAGCCATGCCCTTGCGGTTGAATGATAGCCACTTCATGGAGGTAACATGTCATGGGTTTTCACTACTCTAAGAACCTGGTCCAAAGAATTTTTCCTGCTAAAGGCCACCTCGGCCCCTGCCAGAAGGATAACATTCGAGAGGAAGGATTTGTGGCTACAGGGTGGCTTGAGGGGTAACGAGGGAATGGATAGGCCTAGGCCAGAGTGTTGTGAGGGGGATTCAGATGAGAGGGAGTGGGGGCACAAATTGTATGAGTGGGGAGGGGCATATGATGTAGGGGGAAAACTAGAGAGTGCCTCCAAAGGGAAAGACGGGGAGGTAGTGGAAAATGCAGGCTGATGGGAGATTAGGGGGAAGGGGATGGAAGGGATGATGGTGGTTTGATCTAATACTGATGAATTATGAAAATGGACTGTAGAGCATGAAAAAGTAGAAGAAAAAGCAGGGAGTGGTAGAAGAGGAATACCCAAGGTATATTCAGCTTCAGCTATTGCCCTAGCTCGAGTCAACGATGGTGATGGTAGTCGCAAGGAGCTACCAGGAGGTTGCTAAGCCTACTGAACTGAGGTTGCCTTCCCAAGCAAAGAGAATGTTGCTGGCGTAGTCTTCTCGGGGTGATTGAGGTGGTCTTTCCCATCTTGCCCTCTTTTTCCATTGGCAGGGTTTTTTGCACTAGGGGCATTATTTGTAGAGATGCCTGACTTTGTGACAGTGGTGGCATCTTAATGGCACACCCTCATAATCTAGGATTTGAATCCTTGTAAAAGTTATCCATTATAGAGTAATATTCTCATCCAAGCCATCTCGAGTATCCAGGTGCACTAGGATGTAGGCTAGAGTGCGATTTTTAGACTGAATGATAAATTTATTGTAGTCCAGAAATGTACCTAGAGTGTTTCCAATTCGCACGAATACCTCTTCTAACCAGTATTGAAGGGGAAAACTAGGTAAATGCACCCAAAGGGTTTAAAATCTGATCTGTTCTCTTTTTGGATTAAGGAGAGGGCTCCATCATTTTAGTAGGATCGGGGCCATTTCAATGTACCAGGTGAGCGCAATGTTTGTATATTCTTCTAGAGCGAAGTGGAGCATGAACCATCCTCGTGGTAGGATCTATACCTCAGGTAGTTGTATGAATATTTTCCCCCAAATTTCTTTCACCCATAACCCTAGACATTCCACCAAATAGGTTCTTGCACGAACCCTACCCACCAGAACTTTGCTTGCCATGTCTACTACTTCTCCCATGGTGAGTCCTTCACCAAATTTGATGGTGAAGTCCTTCCCTAAGGCCTTTACACATTTAGCTTTCCTCTTCCCTATTCTCGGCGTTGTTGGGCGGTCTAGCAATGGATCCGAAGGACTCAAGTTTTCTTGTTGAGATTGTTGAGTTGTGGTTCTTACCCTGATTACAGGGGTTTCAAAATGTCCTGATGGAGGGGCTATAGAGTGTGCCTCCACGAAGCTGCTGGGAAAGTCGTGACCGAAGGCCTGAGTCACTGGTACTGCAGGAATTTCAAGTCTCGTGGAGGAGGAAGGGTTGGCAGGGAAGAGGTGATCCACAGGGGTCAAGGGATCGAAGGATGGGGATGAGCAGGCAGCCAAGAGATTTAGGGTTCCGGGAGAGAGAGGGGCGTAGTCAAGGGCTAGGGAGTTAATGGAGAGGGTAGTGATGTGGAGGGTGGAAGCAGATAGCTCGGGGAAGGAGAACACCACGTCGGGTTCAAGCACGACAAAGCTGTAGAGGAAACGAGTGTCGGCTTAGGGTTAGGGTGGCAGAAAATGGGTTGATCTGGGAATGGGTTTGGTGAGTAGTCAACCAGTTCCAAGTCCATATCCTCCATGCTAAGCCTAGGAATGAACACTGTAACTGTCAGTTTGTGGGAACAGGTGCATGCGGGGGCAGCTGGTAGTAGAGGGAGCCAGAGGGATTACGGAGATTGCAGTTAATCGTAATCAAATTCATGGCTAGGGTATGAAGCCCGGAGGAGCGTTGTCGCAATCCTTTCTTACTAAATTAGTCGTTTATAATGACTATGAATGCAATTAAATGAATGAACAGAAACCACTAAATCAGTTGTTTATATAATGAATATGAAAATACCAAAAAACGATAAATGACTACTGCAAATGATAAATTTTTTATTAAAATGATTAGTGAATTTTGCGTATACATGACTATTAGTAGCTAGTTTATAGTATCTTATAACACGACTAAAATTTAGCCATATTTCTTTGGTTATTAATTAGTTTCAAATGATGACTAAAATTTTCATATATATGACTATTAGTAACTAATTTACAGTATCTTATAAGACGACCAACATTTTGTTCATTAATTGGTTTTCTCGAGGATTCATATAGTAATATATTTTGTTGTATATTTGTTCATTAATTGCGACAATTAATGACTAAAACAATGAAAAAATTTTGACCAAATTTATGACTCAATATACTACTAGATGATAAAATTGAGGAAACCAATTAATGACTAAGCTAAAAATGACTAAAAGCTAGTCACACTATAAGATACTGTAAATTAGCTACTATTGGTCACCGACTAAAAAATGGTCATTTATATGCAAATGTTAGTTGTTTTTTACTAACTAATTAGCCATTTTGTACCAGTGCATGCCAATGACAACAAGAGAACCAAAATACACACATGCATGTGTTATGCATTCCAAAACCATCAAATAAATCATACATGCAACTCAATACCTGCAAAGTAATTTTGTTGTAGCCACTTGATCCAACTCTTCCTTGCTGATTCTTTCTTTCCTTTTCTTTATTGTCCTTCCTTTGCCTTCCTTTCTCCAATGCTATAATTAATGCTCCAAGAATACTATATTTCTGCAAGAGTATGAGAGAATAGAGAGATCTCCAGGCTAAAATTGAAAAAGGATTGTGAACGGATCCTCAAAAGACTTTTTATCATTGAGGCCTTTATTTTCATTATTTTCCTCTATTTTTACTTCAATTTCCTCCTCATGTAATCTTGTGACCTTTCACATTCCTTTTCTCATATTTTCATTTATTTTATAAATAAAATGCTAATTAATGCCTCCTTTCCTTTTTAATTCCTTTGCCAGTTTCCCCCTTAGCCATAATAATAAAATGAAAACCCACTAGAATGTTTTTTCCAACATTAAGAATGTAATACGTGTCCCATGACCTCAGTCTTAGTTTGCCTTTATTAACCTTTGTACATGAACTTTTAACCCGGGGTTGTTACATTACAATAGGGAAGGGAACTAGAACCCTCACACAAATTATTCTTTTCACCATTCTACCAGATCTAATTATAGACATTCATATTATTTATTAACACATTAACAAAATTTTAAAAGGGGATGCCTCACTTGGTTGGAAATAATACTGAGAGGGGGGTGAATTAGTGTTATCCGATCAATAATTTTTCTTTTCTCAAACAGATTTATATATGCTAATTCTGTAAAGTGAACTTGCGTGTACACGCAACTATGATTAGAGAAACCAATGTACACCCAGAAAAATTGTGATTTAGACAATTTATCATGTGTTGATATTTAACTAGTGCATTGGTAACTTATTAAATAGAGCAGTAAAAAAAAATAAACCATCACACATATGCAACACACATGAACACCAAGACATAAGGTGGAAACCCAATGTGGGTGAAAACCACCTACTGCTGTCATCTCTATCTTATTTTAATAATAAGAAAATCTGTTTACAATCTTGTATTGGAGCAGACTCATGCCAATACACAGGCACCCACCTATAGAAGGCTACAACCTTCTCTTGTTTTCCAGCTTCTACTGGAAGGGAGTTGCAACCCCCTAGCCCTTGTACTAGCTAATGTGATTACTAGAATGTAGGCATCGAACTACAGAAGGCTACAACCTCTCTCTTCCTCCAGGGACCACATTTCATAAATTTTCAGACTGGATGATCCTAGTACAAAACAATACACATGAAGGCCTTGTTTCATCAAATTTTCATACTGGACCCTTCAAAAACTTTGAAACTCAAACGACATCAACCAACAATCAGTTAATCTCAATAATCAGATCACTGTCACTAGAACACTGTGTTGAACCCAGAAACCTACATCATCATTTAGAACTAGCTGCAAACTCAAAAATCATGCATCAGAATATATACACTACTTCACTAAACCCAACCTACGTGTATACACTACTTCCTGTAATCAAACCTACGTATACCTTCAAGACTACTGAAACATAAAATTTATTAATCAAGTCTGTACCAACTAGCAATATGTTGACCATCTACTTTCTATTTACAAAGCTTTACACAAGCAGTAGCAGAGATCACCCTTCTCACTTATTCAATCAATCAATCAGATACCGAACTCCTTATGCATTCAGTTTTACATTTAGATCTAAGAAGACTTCAATGACACACAATAGTAAAACAACAAAATTGATCAGATAGATCAGTCAGGTCTGAAGAAGAGGCTTTTCTTTTGTATACGCTATTTTGAAGAGTAGAACCTGCGTGTACACACACTTTTGTAGAGATGAACCAACATACAGATCTACAAATATTAACTCATAACTTCGTTGCACTTCTGGACTTCAAACAAACCTAGATCATGACATTTAAAGAACAAAACAAGTGTGCATAATCAGATCTATTCCAACTAGTATCAAATCATTCAATAATAAGTCATTACATGTCTCATGATCCTGATCCAACATTTGAATTCATGGTGCACAAAGTATTTTAGATCAAATCACAAACATAGCCCCTGCAACATAAAATATACTTCAGATAGAAGTACTCCTTAGAAACCCATACACTTGCACACATGGCCTTATGATCTTCTCCCCCTTATATAGAATTAGGCCCTTTGTCAATACCTTGGACCAAAACCACTTAGGATGGGTACCTTGGATCAAATACCTAGAGTCAATACCTCAGACCAAATACCTTGGACCAATACCTTGGACAATATACTTCGAACCAAAACCTTGGTTTTCCAGCATGTACTCTCTTTTCCTCCTATGGGAGTGCATGTATATGTATATGCTATTTCTGTTCTGTGGACCAGCGTGTATACACTGTTTTAACTAAGTGGACCTGCATATACTTGTTAAATTGTTTTTCATCAGCCTTTTCCTTTACCTTCTTTATTCTGATCAGTAGACCTTAGTTCCATCTTCCTGTTCTTCTGTACCATTGCCCTGCTACCTCTGAATATACCTGTTGTATTGTGAGTTGCCTTTTACCAAAACTGAATTGCCTTGTGAGTGAGTTGCCATAAATAACAACACTTGTATCATAATGCCAACACACTCATGCAATTGATCGTGTCATTCTCAGAACTATACTAAAAAGTGGACACAACTAACCTACCATGCAAACATTATATGAACATAGGGAAATGGGACAACTCAACCATTGATCCTCTTCCATTGATATTTAAAAGGGGCATTGAGTGCAATAACAAACCATCACAACAATACTTTATATATGCTCACTATCCTAGCTATCATTGCATTATAGTTAGAGAAACAACAACCAACCTCAAGTTATACAACAAAGAATTAAAAATTAACCAACCAAAATCCTTTCGGCACCTATTTATTTATACATAATCATGTAGTCTGAGGCTAACCTTGATACCATGGGAGATAACAAGGAAAATAATTACCATGGACAGTGGACTACCATTGTTAATTTGGACCCAATCAAAATGGGCTTGAAATATACAATCAAACTTAACCATTATGGCCCATTGACTTCGCACACCACTCCTTTTTGTTTGTTTCTCTTTTCTATGCCAATTCTGTGCACCACTCCTTCTACACCAAATCTATGCGATATTTTTTCTACAATATTTCTTCTCTACCTTTCTGCATGTAGCTCTACCAAAACTACTAAACTCTTTCAAAATTTCTTCAAATCTTTTATCCCAAAACTAGCCCCAACAATATTGGTCAAGGCTTTAAGTATATGTGATTCATCTTAAAGCCAAGTTGGATTGGCTATGGCTCTTAGGAAAATTTAAAAAAATAATTCATATTTAGTGCAATTGTTATCTCTCTTGAGTTAGAAGATTGGTTCTAGTAGAAGTGGTATTAGAGACCATCCATGTCTATTTGTGCTCTTTGGTGCAGCTTCCAAAAGGAACTTTGGAAAATATTAAGAAACTTTCCTTCTAATTCCTCAATATGAGTTGAGAATAGAAATGACCTATGGAACTTGTCTCCTATAAAAGGATTGTTTTCCCGAAGGATCAAGGAGGTTTGGGCCTCAAAATATTTTCCTTTTTTATAAGGATCTTGCAACTAAACGTGTTCGACATTTAATTAAGGAGGATGGTCTTTGGGTTTGGGTGAAAAAATATAGGTCTATCTTCCATTGTGGATTAGATTATAACCTTAGCAAAATCTTCACAAAATGGTTCTATTATCTATAAATATATTTTCTAAGCATTCCCCCTCATTGGCCAAGGGCTTTACTAAAAAATTGTGGATGGCTTGTAGGTCTTAATTGGAAAAAATAAATGTATTGGAAGATCCAAAAACCATCTCCTTCCCAATCCATTGATATGTAATCTAACAAGGAATATTTTCATATCCTTAATAAGTGACTCAAAGGGATATGATTTAGAAGACAACCAACTGGTTATCCAATATTGATTTATATCTTGAAGGGGATTTATCTCTTACTTGGGAAAACTACACACATGCCCTTGTAAGTTATTTTGAATCTCTCTTTGATAACTGTGATCAATTTCTTTGGGATTAGAACATAATAGATAGATATGTTCCTAAAGCCAAATATCCTACATTAAATCCGGACCAATGGTTGGCCCTAAATACATGGTGCAGGAGAAATTTATGGAAATTAAAATTTCCAACAAAGGAAAAAATATTTATGTGGCTAGTTATTGGAAATAAATCTCTCACTTGGGATAATATTCATAAAAAAACATTCCAATGTCTTAACATTTGTACTCTATCTCACCAAGTTGAGGAATTCATTGGTTACCTTTTTCTTTCATGCTCTTTCATGTATGACGTTGAACCAAAAGAGATCATGGTCAAGCATATGTCTAGGAAGTTCCCTCCATTGATGCAACTCTCTCAATTTTGTTCTACTCATAGCATCATAAACATCACAAAGTGCTTCCACTAATGATTTCTTGGGGTATCAAGTTAGATTCATTCATTTCATTTTATAGAGTAAGGACCCTTTAGCCTTCAAAGTGGCTATCCATAATATTGTAGTCCTTGATATCCTTTGTCAAACCCCCAAATCCCAACATAAGGAGTCTTATCCAAAGTTATAGATCTAATATGACAATCCGTAGTCATTATTTGGTGGAGTACCTCAAGGCGATTCTCCTAGAGGAGAGTGTTAGATAAACTTAACTTGGGGAAAGAGTCAAAGTAGACTGAGTCAATAGTAGTACTTTTGGGCCGATGGTTTTTTGGTTTCACATGGTTTTGTTCCTAGGGAATTCATGTAATGAAGCCTTTAAAAGGCTTGGGAAAACTTCATTGTGTTATAACGTCATTCAACACTTCAGTAGTTATGATGCTATGATATGGTCTTGGGCATCCATTTCCCATTAGACTTGATTATTTATTAAAAAACAATATTTTCAATTCAATACATGACTCCACCCTTTCCAAAGCATGTACACATGTGGGTACAAAAATACAAAACCTGCGTACATAATTTAAAATATGAAAAAATTAAAATTATTTCCTATTTCTCAGGTGGGGTTTACGGGTTTCACCGAAAGCCCACCTACATGAGCCCATGGCCTAACTAAATCAATTTATTTCTGGTTGTATTTATACACCTCATGGGAAGGCCTAAATCATAGAAGGAGATAGGATATCGACATTATAGTCCTTTTGTCCCCAGATCAAGTCTGATTTTCCTTGTGCCTCATGCACTCCCAATCATAAGAAACCCTTGTTTCCTTGCAGAGATGTTCATATTCCATTATATGACATCCTTTTGAGCATGGCTGAGAGGTGATATTTGAGGCTTGGGTTGGAGGGATCTATAGGAAGATTTCATTGGTGCCGTGGTCGGATCAGGTTGTATTCTTCCACTAGTATTTGTTGATATCAATAAAGAATCTTTGTCTTGTTCCTAATATGTTATGATCTCATGTTTTTATGATTAATTTATAATATATCATGATTTATATGTTTATTCTTGATGACCTAACATGTTTATTATGTACACACTTTGAACTACTTGCTATGTGTATGCTTCTCTGAATTGTGTTATAGGTCTGATCACTTTGGAGGAAGCAGAGAGTTTGGACCCTATGGGATCGACATCAAATGTAGGACCTATGAGTACTTCTCTCAAACCCAACTTTAGTACTTTACATAGTTTTCTTGCTTGAATATATGCTTCTTGTTGATAGTCTACCTTCGATCTGTTGAGGTTGTCAACCCTTACCTTAGGGCAGTTTTCCCGCCAACAAAACTGGTGACTCCATTGGGGAATATAGTCTTGTATTTCTTAGAAGGGTTGTTTTTCTTTGATTTGGGATATTCTATCTTTTTTCTTGATTTTCCATTATTATTGACTCATTTTCACTCTGGGTAATCAGTCTGATCTTCTAGATCAGACCTATATTTGTTTTCCCTATTTTTTTGCATATACACAATTTTTCTTGTATATAGTGGCATACACACATGGTTTCTTGCAAATAAACCTGAGTATATGCTTGTGTCTTCCAAAGAAACCAAAGCATAAACTTGTTTATTCAGAAACAATCGTGTGTACATGCGACTCTTCTTATACATAATCACATATATTTAGGAAATTTTGAAATTTTTAAAATTTGTGCCTTCAGTAGGGGGAGTAGCCTTGTTTTATGGCTCTTTTAGAGTCATCTGTAGTATGGAATGGTCTTTTTTCTTTCTGGTGTCAATTTCTTTGTCTCTTTTGCAAAATGATTTTGTCAACCTAGGGTTTGCAATTTTTTGAAGTTTTTGATTCTTATTTTGGATTTTATACCTTTTGGTAAAGTCTCTAACTATTCTATGCCTCTATAAGAGTGAGTTGATTCTCAACTTTCTTTATAATCCAATATTTTTATTGCTTCATTTTGCATCCTTGAAGTTTACTCGTTGAGTTTCTTTTTGGTTATTTAAGAAAGGTATTTGCAATTTTGGTACAGTGAAAGATTTTGGTTCTTTGAAATCTTTTTGTTTTCTAAATCGTTTATGTGTCCTTTAGATCAAGTTGTTCAAGTGTTTTTTTATCTCTTAGTAACTTTGGTCATATCATCTTAGTGATCATTTATGGCTGGTGAACTTTGGTGTCCTTTTGCTTGATGTTGACCTTGAGTTGATTGATTGTTTTTCCTTCTTGAAACTCGTATTCGAAGTCCTTAAAAAGAAAAGAAAAAACATTTGTTTCTTCCTTTTATTTCCTTTAGTTTTTGGTCTTTGATATTTTTTTTATTAGCAAGTGTGTGAATATTTGTTTGAGGTTGAAATTTGGAAGATATTTTCCCTGGATATCTACTTCTTCTTATTTGGTGAAATTTTGACTTTAGGATATTAAAAGAGCACATTTGTTTGTTTAGAGCATTCCATGGAATCTTGCATTTAGGCATTCTAGTATGCATTAAGGTAGTTTTCATTTGAGGCATTTTAGTCTCTTTCGATATATGTTGAATGTGTGAGTGTGTTTAAAAGAAAAAGAAAAGAGTTTTTCTTTCATATATTTCTCATAGAACCCTGTAGAGATCACTTTTCATTGAAGAAAAATAAGTTGCATTTGCATGTAGCCTAGTTTTCTATTGATTTTGTTTTGTTAGAGCATCATAAGTTTCACTTTTGCTATTCGTGACCTAAATAAAAACCAAACCAATAAAGTGCTTAATTTAAAATGAACTAGATTTTTATTTTTTTCACAGATACATCAATTAGTCTAGGGCATTTATGGCCTTGGAATAGGTGTGTGTAGAGTAAAATCTCCAAGGCCACTCTAAACTAAACCATAGAAGTTGATTAAAGAGTCCAAATCCAATCTCTTTAAGTTGTCCGGGAAAGCTCTTCTAACACATGATTTAAGCACGAGGAAGAGTGATGATAGGGAAAGAGAGATACCCCATCTCCTACTTATTGGATCCCACGCCCGCAACTATTCCGCCCAACTTCTGATTACAAACTGGTGACCTTAGTTTCCTATCCTAGGGACCACATAGGTCACTGCATTGGGGAATACCCATGGTACCTAAGACAAACATTGTATCACTTTCATAATACTTATGGAGGGTTCCATTCCAAATTTCGGGTACTTGCATCGACAAAGGCTATTGTTTGGAGGTCAACATAACTTTTTCCAATACCTTCGCTGGTAGGCTTGGTCCGTAATTATTCCAAACTATCTTTGGAAGGTCCTTATCTTCACTTTCTTATATTTGGTGTCTGATCCTAATCACCTAGAGTGGAAATACCTCAAAGCTTCTTGTTTGTTTGTATCTTTAGGGAATTTTTAGTAAAGTTCTCTCTGCTCCTAGATTTCCATAAGTTCTTATTTTTTGAGTCTTGAAAACTTTTCTGAATATTTAAAAGCGGCTGATTGGAAGGTTCATTAGTCTAGGAGGATTTGTGGGCTTTCACCTGCGAGTGTCGAGCCTTCATCTCGAAGGTGTAGGAGTAGTTCAGCTGGTGATTTTCAACCAGTGGTAGCTGATGCATCAAAGATTAATCCTACTTTAGGTGCTCCTATTTCACAGGGTGAACCTAGTGCAGTTCGTAATTTGGATGGAAATGCTTCGGTCCTTGCTAGGGTGCTCTTCCAATCAAAAGTTGAGATTGATATTGAGGACGTCCCTGAGTCCCCTGTGACTCCTTTGACACCCCTTCCTTCTCACCTTTCGTACGTTGTATTGTACGTTGGTACCCCAACTCACAGGCCAGCAAGCCCTATTCAATCTCCTAATTTTTTCTAGATGACCAATGTGAGTGGTGAAAGTATGGCTATTAATACTTCTGGTGTGCAGAACGCTCCTTCAGTTGCAGGAGTGGGTATTATTTCTATCTCTACTATTACACTTAGTACAATAGCAATTGGCTCTACCTCCATTCTAGGTCTGATTGGGGGCACCCAACCTACCGCTACTTTCACTGGTGCCTATCCTTTCGGGATGCCACCCAGTGGGACTCCCCTGGTTCCTTCAACTTTCCCATCTATTGTTTCCACATATATGACTTCTATGCCAAGTGGTTCGACATATTTTCAAGGTTTTTATTTTAGAAGTGGTCATGTTTGAACTTAGGACAGGCTCAAAATGTTAATCCTTTCCAAGGAGGTCAAGGATGGCTAAATCCTTCCATTAGTGGTTTAGGGGCTGAGAATTTATCCCATTTATTTGGTCAACAAGGGAGTATTCCCTTCTTTTCCATTGGTACCTCATAGGTCTTTCCTCTATTAGCTAGTGCATGGAATCCTTATCAGGGGTTATCCTCTTCTTTTAATGTTTTTCTAGGAGGAAACTATCCTATGTATGGTAATACTATGGTAGGGAATGGAGACCCTCTAAATACTTTTGTGACACAAGGATTTACTTATGATTCAGGTCCTTTTACGAGTAACCCATGGAAACCTGGTTCCATTCCAAATCCATTTTACTCTTTTCCTAATATCGGAAATTCTACTCTTGGTGGTTGGAGTTATCTTGCTCCTTCGTGCTTACCATTCCTAGCAACTTTAAACTTGTTGGGTTGTGTTATATTATTTCCACGACTAGACCACGTAGTTAACTAGGGGCTTAGAAGGGGGGTGGAGACCCACCTTTGTTGCATCGATTACGTAGCATGGGGAGTCACAAGGGGTTTGAGGGGTGCAGGTAACCCCACTCTATGGGGTCCGAGGGTAGCACCCTGGAAAGTTTTGTTTTCGGACTCTATATTAGGTTGGGTGGACCTACCTATGGTTTTGTGCATGATTTTTCACACATGGTTTTGGACGCGATGGTTTTCGGTCCATGGTTTTGGACGCGATGGTTTTCGGTCCATGGTATTGGGTGCTTCGGCATGTATAAATATGTATTGTAACATTGAAAGGAATATAATGAAAAATCAAGTTGGTAGTCTCAGTTTTGGGATCCAGGGGAAAATCTCTTTGTATATGTGTTTTATGTGTTATGCTCTCGCATTGCTTATTTTCTTTGTTTTAGAATTCGTATGCAGGTAATTTCTGTACAGGGTTAAAACCTACATTTGGTATCAGAGCTATTTTGGCTTCAAGGGGACACCTTTGTTGCTGAGGGGTTTTGCTCAGGCCTGTGGTAGACCCCGTTCAATGGGAGATTTGTGGGATTATGTTGGTGAAAGAAGATGGCGAGCAGTGGAAAGATAGAGATCGAGAAATTTAATGGTCAGAGTTTTCAATTGTGGAAAGTCAAGATGGAGGATCTGTTGATGGATAAAGATCAGTGGATCACGGTAGATCCGGGTACTAAACCAAAGGGAGTGTCTGATGAAGAATGGAAGAAGTTGTATCGGAAGGCAAAAAGAACAATACGATTGTGTGTCTCAAATTCAGTATTGCTGAATGTATCAGGGGAAGCTACGACGAAGGCTTTATGGGACAAGCTAGGGACTTTGTACCAATCTAAGTCTCTGGTGAATAAATTGTTCCTATGGAAAAAGTTGTATAACTTGAGGATGAAATATGGAGACTCGGTGACATAGCATCTGAATGCATTTAATACTATGGTAAGTCAGTTATCGTCTGTTGATATTAAAATTTCAGATGAAGATAAGTGCATGAGTTTGTTGTGTTCTCTACCAGATTCGTGGGATAGTCTAGTTATTGCAATAGGTAGCAATACAACTGCCTTGCAGTTTGATGAAATAGTCTCATCCTTGCTAATGGAGGAGATGATACGGAAAAATACGGAGAGCCATAATGGTGATGCCTTGTCTGTAAGAGGAAGGTCCCAGAATAGAAACAGAAATAAGTTATCGAGTGGGAGATCTAAATCTCCAAGAAAACCTCTAAAGGTGGTGTGCTGGAAATGCGGAAAGGAAGGGCACTACAAAAGGGACTATAAATCTAAATCTCCTGATAAAAGAAAGGGATCTGATGATGCTCCTTCTGCAGAGGTGAAAACCACCTAAGATGAAGGTGGGGATGTGTACTTAGCTTCTTCAAGTACACATGTAGATCATGATTCATGGTTGATTGACTCAGGTGCATCATTTCATTTCACTCCCCATAGAGAGTGGTTCTGCGAGTATGAGAAACACGATGGTGGTGATGTATTCTTAGGGGATGATAGGAAGGCTAGAATCATTGGTCATGGAAAATTAAAGTTGAAGTTGCAAGGTGGAAGTGTTAGAACACTTTCGGGTGTTCTACATATTCCTGCATTGGCCAGAACTATGATTTCTATAAGCAAGCTGGATGATGCAGGTGTAAAAACAATGTTCAAGAAAGATACCAACAAGATGGTTCAGGGGGCACTATTATTGATGCGGGGAGTTCATATTGGAACTCTGTACAAGCTGCAAGGTAGCATTGTTGTTGATGGGTGCAACAGTTTTGTGGTTCTTGAAAGTGGAGCAGAAAATCTAGTTGTCTCTAGAGAGAAGACCATGTTGTGGCATCAAAGGCTTGGACATATTGGAGAGAAGGGCCTTCGAATACTTCATGGTAAAGGTATGGTAGAAGGCATAAGTAATAGCTCTCTAAATTTTGATTTCTATGAAAATTGTGTATATGGGAAGCAGAATCGGGTGAGTTTCCTCTTTGGTGGTAATAGGGCGAAACAGATAATAGAGCTTGTGCACAGTGATGTTTTTGGACCTGTGAAGGTTCCATCACTAGGTAAGTTTGTGTACTATGTATCATTTATAGATGACTTCTCAAGGAATACATGGATATCTTTCCTTAAGAAGAAATCTGAAGTCTTTGATAGGATTAATGAATTTAAGGTTCTGGTGGAAAACCAGATAGAGAAGAAGATAAAGGTGCTAAGGACCGATAATGGTGGAGAGTTTTGTAGTAAGGAATTTGAAGAATTTTGTAAGAAGTGTGGTATAGAATGGCAGAAGTCTACTCCATATACACCTCAATGAAATGGAGTTGCAGAAAGAATGAACAAGACATTGATGGAAAGGGAAAGAAGCATGCTCAGTAGTGTCGGGTTAGGATAGGAATTCTAGGCAAAGGCAGTGGAGACAGCATGTTACCTGGTGAATAGATCACCTTCATCAGCATTGGAGGATAAGACTCCACAAGAGGTATGGACTGGTAAGAAACCCTCTCTTTCACATCTGATGATATTCGGATGTGATGCATATGTACATGTTCCAAAGGAGAAACAAACCAAGTTAGATAGTAAATCTGAAAAGTGCATCTTTATTGGGTGTAAGGATGGTTTAAAGGGTTATAAGCTTTGGAACCCAGTAACACAGAAGGTTGTGTACAACCAAGATGTGGTGTTCAAAGAGGTGAAAGATGTTATTAAACATGAAGTCCAACCAAAGGAACCTAAGAACATAGAGTTTGAGCTAAAGGAGGAAGAATAAAACTCTACAGCAAAGGAGGAATCAGAAGATGAAGAGCCACAAACTCCGGGTGTGAGAAGATCAGTTCGAGAAAGAAGACAGCCAGAAAGGTATAGTCCATCTGCGTTTTATTCAAATTTTTCTTTATCTATCATTGATGATGATCCCAGAACTGTGAAGAAAGCAGTAGATTTAGAGGATGGAAAACTCTGGAAAGAGGCCATGGTTAATGAAATGGCATCTTTGCACAAAAACGAGGCTTGGGATCTGGTGGAGTTGCTGGCTGAAAGGAAACCCATTGGAAGCAAATGGGTGTTCAAGAAGAAGGCAAATGTAGAAGGAATGGTTGAGAAATACAAAGCTCATTTGGTAGCAAAAGGTTATTCCCAGGTGCTGGGAATTGATTTCAGTGTTATTTTTTCTCTTGTTGCCAAGCGACCTTCTATTAGATTACTTTTATCTATTTCTGCTTCTTTTGATTTTGAGATAGAATAGATGGATGTGAAGACAACATTTCTTCACGGGGATCTGGAAGAGGAGATCTACATGTAGCAACCTGAAGGCTTTGAGGTGAAGGGTAAGAAAGAACTGGTATGGAAGTTAAAGAAGTCTCTGTATGGGTTAAAATAGTCACCAATGATGTGGTATCAGAAATTTGATACATTTATATGAGGACTTGGCTTCACCAGAAGCAAACCAAATCATTGTGTGTATTTTAAATTAATTGGTGACCATGTTATTTATTTGGTCTTGTATGTGGATGATATGTTGTTGGATAGAAATGACAAAGAAATTATCCAAGATTTGAAGACCCAATTGTCCTCCAAATTCGACATGATAGATCTTGGTGCTTCAAACTATATTTTGGGCATGGAAATTAAAAGAGATCAGGAAAAGAGGAAGCTCTGGTTAAAGTATAGGAAGTCTGTCGAAACAATATTGCAGAGGTTTAATATGCAGGATAGTAAACCGGTGAAGGTTCCTATTCCTGTAGGTGTAAAGTTATCTGTTGAACAGTGTCCCAAGGCACACGAAGAGGAAGAGGATATGTCATGTGTTCCATTTGCAAGTGCAGTCAGTAGCCTGATGTATGCGATGGTCTGTACTAGACCAGACATTGATCAAAGATAAATTTAATGAAACCTAAGCCAGTACCACATGCCAACGGAATTGTAGGGTCAATCGATAGTAGTACGACAAATATATTGACTCAATTGTAGCAGTTGTCTTTACAATATGCTTCTCTAGCACAGGCTTCATTGTCACTGGCTATGTCTTTCCAACCTTTAACAGTTAATGTTGTCCAATCCTTGAACACCAAAGGAGACCAAAAGTTTTATGGGAAGAAGAAGGGATGTGGTAAGAAGCAAGATAAGCTTGGGAAGGGGAATAAAAACAAGTCCAATAACGATAGTAGAGAGGGCAAGAAGGAATCAAAAAACAAAGTACAGTTCCCATACAAGTTATGTAATGGGGATCATCTTACCCATATTTTCCTTAAGATTCAACATGCTCAATGCTTATTAGCTCAGCAGGGTTCTTCAAGTTCCCAATGTTGAAGAAAGTGTAACTAGGTTCAGTATTCACAAATGTAATTTTGATCTTTGTACTTGTCAAGAAAAAGAACTATTATTTTTCAATTATAAGAATGAGATTCTTGCTCATTTCATAGGTCTAGGAAAGTGAAAGTATTGGGAACAGGATCCCCCAAGGATAGTTTTGGGGCTAAAAGCCCATGTTTTGGGATGAATTTTGTAATAAACTTGTAAAGTCTCCACATTTTGTGGTTGCAGAGTGCGAAGGTGTCATGAGTCATAAAGGGTTGTCCGCCCTTATTTTTGTAAAGTAAATTCAGCTATAAAAGATCTACCCATGGTCTGCTGACCATGGGATTGTATAAAAAGAGCTAAGTAAGCTCGCTCTAAGTAGTTAAGGGGTAATGAGTCAGAGAGTGATAGCTCTGAGGTAAGAAGTCTAAGTTTCGGGTCATAGCATAGGTAGAGGCTCTGCAACTGAGTGCGCAAAGGCCTAGGGTGGAAGTCCGCAGCTAAGTGCGCGGACCCCTACAACTGTGTGTGTAGGGTGGGTAGAGTTTGTAATCACTTGAAAGATATCAATAAAGAGAAGTATTCTAAAAATTATGTGTCTTTGTTCCTATTAATGCATCTTGACATGTTATGTATGAATTTAATTTATAATGCTTATATGATGCATGAATGTATGTAATTATGTTGGTTAAGTGAACACAAGTAAGAACATCAGTTTATGCAGAGCTAACTATGATTTTCTAATAAGATAAGTAAGACACTTAAACTATTTTGGGAATCTACACGGTACGCTTCCCTAGCAGCGGAAAAGTACTTGAGCCACTGGTTAGTGTAAAAATTCCCACTGTAGATCACCTGGTAATGCAATGTACTAAAGCAAAACACTTGATATACTTCTACAAACAATTTAGCAGAAGCTTAATCGAACATGAGCAACATCAAGCATGAATAGATAAAACTGAGAATGAGAAGTAATCAACCATAACACAGAAGATATATCACTAGGGAAAGCACTAGCCTAAAACTCCAACTCTGTATTATCATACAAGTGGAAATCTTGTTCAAGTTACAAAAAGAATCAGCTCTCAAGATATCCTGTTGTCTCTGTCATCAAAACAATACAGCTCACAGACTCAATAGACATCGAATATATCTTCCTCAAGCCCTCCAAGCTTCATATTTCCTTGTGCAGTTTTGATTGGGGTCCAATGACATCACATGTGTGAATTGGCCTCATCACACTCATTGTAACCTTAGGTCCAACTGCGCAATCCATAAGAAATAATATTCCTTCTGCATGCAAGGAATATTCACCAAGGAATATCCGAGAAACTGATAGTACATTGTCCCTCCATCTGATCTCAGCTGGGTCTCCGACTAAACTGACATGCATGAGTTATCCATGAGTGGATCTTTAGTTATCTGAATTACAGTAGTTACATGCATGCAAGCATTAACTAACTGAACTCTCATTAATTTAACAAACTGTTGAATTAATCTAACTAGACTCGACTAAGTTAAACTAAGTCAACTAATTACAACTCATCCTTATCTCTTTAACTAATGGTTAAATTCCTCAATTAATGGAGAAACTGTTGCATGTCCTCACATAGGATTCAAGTTTGATTTTCCTTAACTAATTAACTCAAGATGAATTAATTAATTAATTTCCAAACTGTTGTTGATATCAAATTCAAATTATAATTCCTATGTTTAGTCTAGGGACTGACTAAAATAAGAAGGGATCCCGAAATGCTATTTTTAGAAAATCTATTTTTAGCACTTTCACTTTTCACCCATTGTTGCTAAGATCACCAATGGTTGAACTGCTATTTATATCTATGCTATTTTTAGCAGTGCTATTTTTAGCATTTCTTGTTGCACACTTTTCAACACTCCCTCTCAACAAGAAATGGATTATCAGTAACCCCGATCCTATCTCTATGGAACTCAAACTTGCATTTTCACAATGCCTTAGTCAAAATATCTGCATCCTTCTCCTCAGTCGAAACATACTGCAACATTATGATCCTCTTGACCACACAGTCTTGTAGATGATGGTAACGGATATCTATATGCTTGGACTCGTCATGAAACACTAGATTCTCAAAGAGTTTTATGCAACTCTGAATATCATAGTATATCACTATAGGATCCATTGTCTGACCAAACAATCCCACTAGAATCTTCTGCATCCAAATGGCCTCGCATGCTGCCTGACTAGCAACCATGTATTCAACCTCTACTGAGCTAAGTGTAACTAATCTCTGTTTCCTATTGTACCAAGAAACTGCAGCTGAACCAAGGTTGAAGATTCCTCCAGAAGTGGTCTTCCAATCTGATGGACTAGCTACCCAATCTACATCTGTGAAGCTTTGTAGCTTCACTCCCTTTGTCCGTCTGTACCATAATCCCTACTATGTAGTGCCTCTGGGATATCTCAGCACATGCTTTGTTGCCTTCCAAAACAGCTTGGTAGGCTGAACCATAACTTGACTCAGCTGGTTCACCGCAAAGCATAATTCAGGTTTTGTGTTCACCAAATACATAAGTGAACCCACCAAATGTTGATAAACAGTAATAGCTACTACCTCACCTAAAGTAGCATCCTCCCTCCAGTTCCTAGCTAGAGGAGTCTAAATGGGTTTGCACTTCTCCATGTGAAAGTGCCTGAGTATCTCATTGGCATACTTGCGTTGAGACACAAATACTTCCCCATCTTTTTGCCACACTTTCATGCCTAGAAAGTAGTGCATAAGGCCCATGCCTTTCATCTTGAACTCTCTTGCAAGGTGCTCCTTGCAAGACTGTATCAGCTGGTCATCACCTATCAAAATCAGATCATCGACATAAAGTATAATAATCAATGGCTCACCTTCTACCATGATGTGGTAAAGGTTTGCATCTGCTTCACTCTTGGTGAAGCCCAACCTGGTGAAATAGCTGTTGATCCTGGTATACCAAGCATGGGGTGCTTGCTTCGGCCCATACAGTGCTTGCTTGAGTAGGCAAACATGCAACTCGTGATCAAAGGTCTCAAATCCTTCGAGGTGCTCAATGTATCCCTCTTCCTTAATCTTCCCATTGAGGAACATCCTCTTCACATCCATTTGATCGATCTTCCAACCCATCTGAGCTAATAGAGATAGCATCGATCTAATAGATGAGTACCTTGATACTGGACTAAAGTTCTCATCGTAGTTGATCCCCTCAACCTATGAGAAACCTCGGGAAATAAACCTTGCCTTGTGTTTCTCAACACTACCATTAGCTACTTGCTTTACCTTGTAAAGCCATCGGGAACTAACCACCGACTTGTGCCCGGGCCTAGGGACAACATCCCACACACTGTTCCATATGATAGAATCATACTCTTCTACCATTGCATCAACCCAAACTGGTTGGTGCACTGCCTCCTGAAAAGAAGAAGGTTCGGTTGCTACACACTCCCCAACCAGGGCCATGTAGCCAGTGTATCTCTCGGGAGATCTCCTCTATCTGCGCTGAGAGGATGGCTGCCCCACATTCTCTCTCACATCTAGCATCAATCTGTTAGCTTCCTGCGAGCATTTCTTCCTGTCTCTAGAAGACTCTCCAAGAGTGTTGGTCTCCACTAATGGATCCTCTGCATGTGTCTGATCCACATCATCAGGAGGCTCCTCCTCCTTTGGAACTAAAAGTGCCTCATCACCATGCAACTTGAGCTCCCTCTCAAGTGACACCCACATGGCTCTCTGCTCATCGAACTTCAGATCCCTGTGCACTACGGTCCTCTAACTGGTAGGTAGAAACACACGATAGTTGTGGGGTGTAGTTGTGTACCCCACAAGTATCCCCAACTCAGTTGTTGGCTCTAGCTTCTTCCGAGCATCTTTTGTCACATGACAGAAAAATGGTGATCCAAAGATGTAGAAGTGACTCACATCTAGTCACTTCCCCGAAAAAACCTCCATAGGTTTCTTCATCCCAAGATACAATGAGGACTTTTGTTCTGAAGGTACACTGCTGTATTGCATGCCTCAACCCACAAATGAAGTGGTAGGCCTTGGTCATGAAACATCACTTGAGCTGCTCCCACAATAGATCTGTTCTTCCTTTCGGTCACCCCATTCTGTTGTGGGTTATGAGGTGCCGTGAGTTCCCGTTTAATTCCTTCTGCAACACAGAAGTCTTTAAACTACTAGTAAACATACTCTCCACCATTGTCGCTACGCAAGGATTTTACTTTCTTTCTAGATTCTTTCTTTGCCAAGGCTTTAAACTCACAAAACCTCAAGAAAGTCTGATCATTCTTTTGCATAAAGTAGATCCAACATCTACGAGAAAAATCATCAATAAAAATAACATAGTACCTTTGATTAGCAATGGAAGCTGTAGAGAATGGTCCACATACATCTTAGTGAACTTGCTCCAAGATTTCTCCAGCTCTACTATCCCAATCCTGAAAAGAAGCTTTCACATACTTACCCAGGGTGCATCCTTTGCATGTATCTGTTTTCTCTAGTTTTCCCTTGGGTAAGTCGGTAGAAATTTGTTGCATGATCTTCAAGGCCCCATGATGCAAGTGGACCAGTCTTCTATGCCACAGCTCACCAACATCTTGGCTTTGCACCACCTTTGCTTTGGAACTCAGTGTAGCACAATCGTATAACTCTAGCTTGTAGAGATTCTTTACTTGAATCCCTATTCACTTGGTCTGTCCGGTGCCGATATGCCTCAGGAAAACTTTTCCTTTACTAAAGACTACATCATAGCCTTTATCTTTTAGCATAGCAACAAACACAAGATTCTTTTTCAAACTTGGTACATACTTAATAGCATATAGGGTGAGAGGAGCACCATGGTCCCTCTAAAACACAACTGTGCCTTCACCAGAGACACAATACGTTCCATCATCGCCCATCTCGATCCGCATCTAGAGATCCTTCTCCTCCAATGTACTAAAAATATTCTTGTCACCCGACATGTGGAAAGAAGCTCCACTATCCAAGTACCAAACACATCCCACCATGGAAGAATCCATGCATGCGATAAGCGAGAAATCCAGCTCAAACTATGAAGCTAGTGCATCACCATAAAATCCCTTTGAGGAACCCTTCTTGGATTTCTTCTGTGGATAATGCATAGCATAATGGCTCACTTCAAGACAGTGAAAGCATCGCACCTTCGACTTTTCAACCTTCTTCCCACCATGACAATATTTGGATTGGGATGCCTTCCCTTTCCCTTTCTTAGCTTTACTCGCTAACGCTAGATTTTCTTCATCATCTTGTTTTGATGAAGATCCATCCTTGGTGCTCCGCTTTATCTCCTCCTGCATTATGTTCAACCAAAGTCGTTCCCAATCTGGAAGTTTCTCTCTTCCAGATTCACCATGTCATCATCAGCTGTCACAACCCCTACACTTGCAAGCTCATCCCTATAGGTGGTAAGCTTGTTCAGGAATATAGATATAGTGTCTCCCTTTTTGTACTTGATATTTCGAATTTTTTCCTTCAGCACTAGCTTCCTCTGATTGCTGCTATTCTGATAAATATCTTTCAATGTTTTCCACATCAAAAACGAAGTCTCCTTCCCATGGAGGCTCGAGACAATGTGATCTCGAACTCCCTCCAGGAGGGTTATCCTTGCTCTAGCCACACACTTTTTCCATTCTGCCAGTTGAGTAGCATCAGTCCGCTTTTGGACTTCTTGATCAATGAAGTCCTTGAGACCGTTATCTTCAAATACTGCCTCCATGTGATCCTTCCAGGCTATGTAATTCAAACTACCATCAAGGGAATATTTGAGTCTTAAACCACTAAATGCCATCAGTGAAATAGCTGTGATAAGAACTCAATTCAATATTCAGAAACCAAACTTCGTACATCTCCTGCTTGTATATTGTTCTTCCTTGATCACCTTTGCTCTGATACCATGTAGAAATTCCCACTGTAGATCACCTGGTAATGCAATGTACTAAAGCAAAACACTTGATCTACTTCTACAAACAATTTAGTTGAATCTTAATCGAACATGAGAAACATTAAGCATGAACAGATATAACTGAGAATGAGAAGTAATCAACCATAACATAGAAGATATATCACTGGGGAAAGCACCAGCCTAAAACCCCAACTCTGTATTATCATACAAGTGGAAATCTTGTTCAAGTTACAAAAAGAATTAGCTCTCAAGATATCCTGCTCTCTCTGTAATCAAAACAATACAGCTTACAGACTCAATAGACATAGAATATATCTTCCTCAAGCCCTCCAAGCCTCCTATTTCCTTGTGAAGTTTTGTTTGGGGTCCAATGATATCACGTGTGAATTGGCCTCATTACACTCACTATAACCTTAAGTCCAACTGTGCAATCCATAAGGAATAATATTCCTTCTGCATGCAAGGAATATTCACCAAGGAATATCCTAGCAACTGATAGTACATTGTCCCTCCATCTGATCTCAACTGGATCTCTGACTGAACTGACATGCATGAGTTATCCATGAGTGAATCTTTAGTTATCTAAATTATAGTAGTTACATGCATGCAAGAATTAACTAACTGAACTCTCATTTATTTAACAAACTGTTAGATTAATATAACTAGACTTGACTAAGTTAAACTAAGTCAACTAATTACAACTCAATATTACAACTCATCCTTATCTCTTTAACTGAAGGTTAAATTCCTCAATTAATTGAGATATTGTTGCATGTCCTCACATAGACTTCAATTTTGATTTTCCTTAAATAATTAACTTAAGATGAATTAATTAATTAATTAATTTCCAAACTACTGTTGATATCAAATTCGAATTTTACTTCCTATGTTTAGTCGAGGGACTGACTAAAATAAGAAAGGATCCCGAAATGTTATTTTTAGAAAAGCTATTTTTAGCACTTTCACTTTTCACCCATTATTGTTAAGATCACGAATCGCTGAATTGCTATTTATAGCCAAGCTATTTATAGCCAAGCTATTTATAGTAGTGCTATTTTTAGCATTTTCTATTTTTAGCATTTCTTGTTGCACACTTTTCAACAGTTAGGGTTGTGCGAAGGTTAATCGTACCTTTTCGCGGAGGTACTATAGGGTGGAATAGAGGGCTAGTCTGGCAAGCCCTAGAGCTAAGTGACCTACATGAAAGCAGGAATAGAAGGAATAAACCAACATCATGACCATCTTAGGGTGTAGAAACCTGGTTCCAAAATCCCCCCATACTACTTCGGGTGAGACTTCTATCCATGCTCTACGGGCTGATGCCGAAGGGCTAGTAGTGTAGGGATTTGTTTGGCTAATTGACGTTGAACCTGGGTCAGGCCCCCACAAGCTAACAAATGGTTCATTGGAATCCAACTAAGAAAGAGATCGAAGACTTGTTGGATAGGAAGATCCATGAATTCGCAGCATAGGAAAAAAGAAACCTGTGACTGACAAAGGAACAATGGCTACACAGGTACCTATATACAAAGATCCATGAGAGCTTTTTCTGCTCCTTTCTGGTTGAGCTATATGAGTGGACCACGAAGCTTGTAGATAGCCAAGGAAGGTGGAAACTTGATGGTCCTATTGTTTGGACCCCGAAGCTAGTACGAAAATTGGAAGCATCTGAGGATAAGATCACCCGTGATTTTGGTCATTGGCTTGATCGTGTCATAGGAGGATTTGTAACTGAGTTCGCGGTTGATACCTCAGTCAGCTAGAATGAGGCAGAGCGATGCTTTCTCAAAGGAACATGAGGTAAGTACTTGAAATCTTTGAATATATGGATTAAAATGTTACTGTGCGAAAAGTGTGTTATGCAGCTACCTTGATGTTTGGAGTTACTCAAAGCGGAAAAAATTACAATAATGAAGGAAGAAAGGGTCCTGAATATAGTCCATTGATTTCACCTCTATGAGGTAACAAAGAGGGAGCAGTGTAGACTTCTCCATGAAGCGTTATTTAGGTAATAAGACAAGGATTCTCACGAATGCCACCTCCACCCACACCACCTCCAACTTCACCACCATCACCTGCGACTTCACCCGTACCACCTCCACCTCCATCGTAGTTCAGTATGGAAAATTTAGTGAAGCTGCCTTTGTTCAAAGGTTTGGGAAATGTGGACCCAGACCAGTTCTGGTTCGTCATGAAAGCCGTATGGGAAGCTCAGGGTGTTCCAGATGATCACATGAAGAAGGCGACATTGGTCAGTGCTCTGCAGGATCATGTGCTAACCTGGTATATCAAGTACTCTAATGATAACCTGAATGCTGGAGTGGAAGACATCCAGAAAACATTGAATAGAGAATTCAGTAGGCCTAAATCTAAGCCACAGTCGATTGTAGGGTTCAAGGAAATCACGATGTAGCTGGGTAAGACACCTTGGGAATTAGATCAGAGATTTCAAGTGTAAAATCCATGAAGCTAATATGAACTTAATAGATGGACAACATCGCAAGTGGTTTGTGGCTTCGCTACTGCCACACTTAAGGGTTTCACTATCACAACAAAAGATAACAACTCAGGCAAAGGCCTAGGAGATTACAATGAGACTGCATGAAACACAAATGCAAGATCCAAATCTAGGGGTTCAGTAGATCCATGCGCAGTTGAAAAATCTTTGTCTCGAGATGCAAAGCTTGACGAAGGACATAACAATTCGACCAGAGGTGCACGAAGAGGTATGGTGCCTAAAATGCAAGGGTCAGGGGCATGACAAAGACCATTGCCTAGTCTTTTCAAACTACATTGCATGAGAGGGATTGATGCCTTTGAGATTGAAAGCTCAAGCACGACTAAGTATGCGGCCTGCATTGTGGTGCACTATATGCTAGGTAGTAGGAAAACATACCATGTATAACTATCATTTGCTGCAAAAGTTTGTACAGACACCGCAACAACTATTCTGCAAATTCTATAGGTTGGTAGGGTATGATATTGTAGAACCTATGAACTAATGATGGATAGAACTCCTGCCTATAGGGTTCATGGAGAAACGCATCCCCCTAAACAAAGTGCAGGGATGGCATGGACAGGCTTTTAGGGACGTGGACAAGGTTGAGACAAAGGAGGACCTGGCAGAGGTCGAGGACAACTGATCTGCTAAAATTGCGAAGGACCATGACATTATGCCCATGACTGAATTAACCCAACATGTCCATCGTGCAAGTATTGCACTCTGTTTGATCATGAAATAGAAGATTGTCCTATTCTGATAGCAAGGATACATGACAAAGGGGCGCTACCAACTCAGCCGACTCAGAACCTATAGATGATGAGGTCTGAGGCACGCAAAGAGGATCCAAACATGAATATAGTGCTTCGAAGTGGAATCAAAACATGAGATGACAAGGGGAAACAACCTGAAGACAATATATTGGTTCACAAATCTCCGATGAAGGAGGTTGATTGCGATTTGGAGCACGCACGTGAAACCTTCATGGAAGTGAAGAAGAACTTTGCTGAGGCCTCCACCTTAGGGAGCAAGGATAAGCATCATCAAGGGATGGACCCTTCTATGCTTACAACCTTCCTGGAGACCTGCATGAAGTTACTACATGATAGCAAGGCTGTGAAGGGGTTGCAGGACAGCCCCAGAAACACTCAGGGTGAACCGCACGTAGTACGAAAGATTGGTAAGCATAAAACTAGGACGAGATGGGAGATGAGACTGACCACGCAGATAGGAGAGTATGAAATGGATCAGGTTATTTTGGACCTGGGATCAGATGGGAACGTCCTACCGAAGCAAACTTGGGAACAGATGGGGAGACCCGCACTGCAATGGTCTCTGATTCAGCTAAGAATGGCGAACCAGTAGAAGATCATCCCCATGGGGCGGCTGTAGGGGGTGACTGTAGATATTGAAGGTGCAAGCGCACTAGTTTATTTCGAGGTAATAGAAATTGTGTATAACAACAAGCCCTATCCTACGCTCCTAGGAATTGATTGGGCTACTGATATGAATGGGGTAATTAATCTAAAGAAGCGAAAGATGATATTTGAGAAGAAATCGCTCCACGTCATAGTACCCCTAGATCCCGCTGAAGGATCGTGCTATACTGAACCAGTCCATGATTATGAGAGCGATGACGATATAGAATGTATCTATAAGATAACATCGCAAGACAAAGATTGGGTGAATCCAACAACGGATGGATGAATTACATGGGATCGTGAGAGTTCCTACACCTTGGACTCTGATGAAGAATTAGAGCGTTGGAAGAATCGATTACATGAAATAACTACACTGAGTTGTAACATGATGACCAAGTCATTGCACTGTGTGTTGTCAGAGGTAATAAATATGCCCACTTATGATGGCTTGAATGATGTAGATATCTTTTGGATGCATTTGAGAGGGAGGTACCAAAGAAGCAGCACTCCCAGGCGTTGGACTGGGCACTGTGTGCTACGCCTGCAAGATGGTGGGGTAAACATAAGGGAAGCTTTGATGATTGGTGCGAATGTAGGAAGATGATGAGAACATGCTTTGGGAAGCCGAATGTGTGAATGATAGACAAGTATGATGGGTAGGATGATCTGCATGTGCACTTGGCCAAATGGGCTCAGGCTTATGGAGAGAAGCCCCAACCTGAGTGGGTGCACTTGTTCTGTCACACCTTGGATGTCATCCCGATGAACTAGTACGTAGAAGCAGAGCTCCTCCATGGTACAGTTGAATGGGATATTCTACACAAAGGATTCATAATGACATTCGTCTTCGAAGATGGGTTTGACTGTATTGATGAGGCGCTACAAGAAGTGAAAGTAACAATCTTTAGGATACCGCAAGATCCTTTGGACCTGGTTCAGCCTGAGTGGGCTACTCAGCTATGTCACGCACTGCAATGCTATAACATGACCACTGACGAAGAAGATGAGGATCCGTGAAAGATTAACATCCCTAAAACCGAAGGTCACCATGAGGTTGAAGGACCGCAAATTTAGAATCTTGATATAACTGTGCCACTCAAAATGAAACAAGTAAACATTGGTACAGAGGCATAGCCCAAATTCATGAAGATTGGAGACTACTGGGACGACGCGACGATGGATAAGGTTGTTGAATTTCTCCTCAAATACCAAGATTTATTCCCTACCAAATCTACAAATCTAAAAGGGATGATCAAAGACCTAGGTGTTATGAAGATCACATTGAAACCCAACGCGAAGCCGGTTAAGAAAAGACCTTACCATCTCAATCCGAAGTATAAGGAGAAGGTCCGCTTAGAGCTAGACAAGATGCTCACAGCAGGCATCATTGAGCCTGTGGAAGAATCTGACTGGGTAAGCCTAATGGTAGTACAAGAGAAGAAGCGAAAGAATGAATAAGGATATGCATGGACCTCATAAAGTTAAATGATTCTTGCATACATGATCCTTTCCCGACTCCATTCACGAATGAAGTGTTGAACAATGTAGGTGAACAGGAAGCATATTCCTTCACTGATGGGTTCCATGGGTACCACCAGATCAAAATCGCGCTATAGGATAGGAGCAAGACAACCTTCACGACTGAGTTGGGGTGTTTCCAGTACACTGTAATGTCGTTTGGACTGAAGAATGCGCATGTGATTTTCTCGCACGTAGTCATTACTGCATTCAAGAAATTTATTCATAAGTTCTTAGAAGTATACTTTGATGACTGGACTATATTTGGGCTGGTGAAACGACATGTCGCCAGTTTACACCTGATGTTAGATACTTGTCGAAGATACTAGATTGTGCTCAATCTGAAGAAGTGTTTTTTTTTGTGTTCCTTTGGGGACCCTACTGGGTCATGTGATTTGCAGACAGGGACTGATGGTAGATCCCGCAAATATAGTGGTGATACTGAACTTGGAAGCACCGAGGAGTGTGAAACAACTGCACACTACCCTAGGACATACGGGATATTACAGAAAGTTTATCAAAGGCTATGCCCAGATCGCTGCACCTATGGAAAAGTTGTTGAAAAAGGATGTCACATTCTACTGGAACAAGGACTATAAAAAGAGCTTGGATGTATTGAAAGAAAAGATGGTCACCACACCGATTCTAGTCTTCCCAGATTGGAAGAAGGAGTTTCATGTACATGTTTACACGTCATGTATATTGTTGGGAGTAGTACTGACACATGCTGGCAAAGGAGACTTGGACCATCCTATCGCGTTTGCAAGCAGAAGGTTATCCAAGGCGAAGAAGAACTATTCCACCCCTGAGCACGAAGGGTTAGCTATGGTATATGTGCTCCAAAAGTTTAGACACTACTTGATGGGAGGCCATTTTAAGATGTTTACAAACCAATCCATGCTAAAGTACCTGTTCAATAAGCCTATGTTAGGGGGGGGGAGAATTTGTAGGTGGTTGTTATTGTTCGAGGATAATGATTTTGAAGTTATTGTAAAGCCTGAACAACTGAACATGAGACTAGACCATCTGTCGCGCATCGAAACAGGGGAGGAGCCCACTAATTTGGAAGGAGGACTACCTGGAACGCAACTATTTGCAGTATGCATCACAGATGGTCATTTTTAGGATATAATACACTTTTGAGCAACAGGAACTGCCCCGAAGGGATATACCATCCAACAGAAGAAGGAGTTAGTGGTGCACGTGGTAGATGTTTCAGTCATTACTAGGAATCTGTACAAAATGGGGTCTGATGAGATATTGAGATGATATGTACCTGAGTTTGAAAGAAGCAACATCCTCACGAATGCTTATGGGGTTGTCGTGGGAGGACATTACGCAGGGAGAGCGACCGCACAGAAGATTCCACGCACAAGGTTGTGGTGGCCAACCTTCCATCATGACTCAAAAGCATATTGCAAGGCATGTGATGTGTCTCAAAGGACTGGTAGACCATCATGGAGGGATGACATGCCTCTGAATCCACAAATGACATTAAAACTTTTTGAGAAATGGGCGATAGATTTTGTGGGACCCATTCAGCCCTAAGGAAAACAGGGAGCGAGGTACATTATCACCGTGATGGAGTATTTGACTCGTTGGGTGGAGGCACAACCTGTGAAGGATTACACAGGCACGATTGCTACAAAGCTCCTCTTTGAGTATGTACTGACATGATTTATCTGTCCAAAGATTTTAATGAGTGATGCCAGTACGCACTTTCTGAATGAAATGATCAACGTGCTAACGGAGGAATTTTAGGTATATCACTAGAATAGCACACCTTATCACCCACATGCTAACGGGATGGTGGAAGCATTTAATAAAGTGCTAGCGAATGCACTGACCAAGGTTTGCAATGCTCAACAAACTGATTGGAACCTATGCATACCCACAGTACTATGGGCCTATTGGATGACATGCAAGAAGTTGATTAGACAAACACCCTTTCAGCTTGTCTATGGTGTTGAAACAGTAATTCCCATGGAATACATTGTACCTAGTCTGTGCATAGCGGCGCTCATGGGTATGACATACTGCGGAGCCCTAGAGGAAAGGCTTGCATAGCTGGATGAGCTTGAGGAAGAGAGATTTCTAGCTCGATTTCACCAATAGGTCCAAAAGCAGCGTGAAAAATCATGGCATGATCGACACATTAAGCTGCGCACCTTTAAGGTAAATGACCTAGCTTTTTAATATGATAGTAAATTTGATAAATTTCCAGGGAAATTCAGAATGCACTGGTTAGGGTGCTATGACATTAAGGAGATTTTTGGAAGAGCAGCGGTTCATTTGGTCAAATTGAATGGAGAACCCTTCCCTAGAAAGGTGAATGGCAGTCGCTTAAATCCATACACCGGTGGTCTGGACATGTGACTAGATGAAGGTAGCATAGTATTAACATTCTAGGTAGCTAAAAGGAGGCCCGGGACTATAAACTACATTGCCTGGGTTGGGGACCTGTGTGATTGGAGGATTGTGCGAAGCAAGGAAGTGTTACAGGGTTCGCAACAACATGAAGGGAGTTGCAATACCCAAGGAGAAATCGTGCAGGTCAGCTGGACAATGATCGTTAAAGTCGTTGTTCATGATTTGATAGTAGAAATGTGGCCAAATGGAGTGGGCGACCGACATTTAAGACAAAATTTATGAGTTAGATCCTTGAAGATCTGCCACCAATCTGGTGTTAATGAACCCAATTTGGGGAGAATGGTTGGATTTGAATTCAAAATGCCCTATAAATTACAAGTGGTTGTCCAGTGAAAAAAACTTCGCATTTTGAGAATTGAGTTGTTGAGCTCACAAGCACACGTGAACTAAGAATTTTTCAAGGCTTTGAAAGAGACTCCAACATTTGCAAACCTACTAGAGATGTCGCAAGCACTATTGGAAAGTGTTATGTTGGCACCCACAGAAGCTATAGACACCGAATTAGAGGAGTTGGTGCGAGAAGTTGAGTTGGAGGCATAAGTAGTTGCTCTAGAGGTTGTGATGTACTAGCTGAAGTCCCTAAATCACCGAGAACACCGAGACCAAAGCCAACCCCAACTAAGGAGACTTTGAAGGATAAAAAGGGCAAGCAGCCTGCCATACCGGTGCATGCATCGCCAAGAAGAAACCCACCGAAGCCCACTGCACAGGAGAAGGGAAAAGCTATAAATTTGGAGCCCACGGAGGAAGAAATCGAAGACATCCTAATGGATGATGAGGATGAGGGAGTTGAAGTGGAGGAGGTTGAAGCCCAGGGTGCTGACCTTATTACTCAGTTGCCTGAGTATGTCCCTCTGCACAAGGCCAAGACCAAGGTGTCGAAGGACATCGATGAGAGCAAGATCCCCTTGTAAACCCCTCTGCTGCCGGATGATATTGTTTTCAAAGGAACGTGCCTGGGGCGGGTTCCTCTATTGAAACTTGAGGACTGGGATGTGGCTGATCATGAGAAGTTCCCACACCTAGCGACTGAGCAGCTGATGCACCGCATCATTGATACAAACATTGGAATGACCACATTGGAGCCGTGGAGGTGGCTCAGAGGAGTATACAAGGCATGGTTGCTAAACTTGCTTTAGGTGCCGCACTACAACTACACCCTGGTGATAGTATTGGTCATCAAGCAGTTGTTGTGCTTGTTGTATGATGGGTGCCTATGGTCGGAGGAGCTAATACCCATCACAGATAGATTGATTCACAGGATAACGCGATTTTCATATACAAGAGAGTATCTAGCCATGATATTTGGCGGAAAAGGTGGCGATCGGGCCTTTGCGAAATCCATGAAAGAAAAATTTAAGTTGTTGAAAAATCCATGCAGATATGCTATATCCAGCATCTGCGACCCTACTGTGAAGGTAGCCACACAAATCTTAGTAGGGAAGGTGATGAGGAAGTTTCATGCCAATAAGGTTCCAACACCTATCATCGCGCTAGCAGCCTAGTGCGCTGAAGGAGTCTAGTTCAACTGATCAAACCACCTTCGTAAAGATTTCCTAGCAAACTACCCGAAAGCGCAAGATCTTAGCAAGATGTTCCACTACACATGGCTCTTGTTGTCAATCATGCTGGTAGCATGGGAGCTAGCAGAGGACAACCAATTCCCTTCGGTCGCGCCAGACCTACCGGAAGTAGCGAAGTATGCTTCACTTTGGGTGACCAAGGACACTCAGCAAGTCAAGGGCAACAAGATCTTCTAGATCTTGATGGAGATGAACATCCACATGGCCATCAATTGAAAACATCGATTGTTGCCTATTGTGTATGCCAACCAGTAGGGCTACACATAATTTAAAGTAGACTTTCATCATGTATCCATTAGGGTATGGAAGGACCCTGTGTAGAAATGGTATGACTTTCCTTACCTGGAAATAGATGATGCCATTGATTTAGTAATTGATCAATGGCCGACAGAGTGGTGCACTACCACATACTTGGCAGTGGAGCAAGCCCATTGTGCAGAGAAAGAAGGAGGAGGCCAAGCTTAAGATGACATAGTTGGCCAAAAAGAGGAAAAAGGAGGCCGCTAACAAGGCCAACGTAGAGCATGAGGCCATGCAGTAGAGAAAATATCAGACAGGTGGGACAGAGTGAGGCTCTGACAAAGGCGTGAGGTCGACTTCACTTGAGACAGAGGAGGAGACAAACAAGCAGAGGCTTTTGAGCGGGGTCCCGCCAGAATTCATAAGTAAACCTACCGAGCTATTTATTCGAACCTTCGCGTGGTTCCATATCTAGCGCAGACCCATAGGAGACGTCCACCTACATCAAGCACCCAAGGGAGCAAGAGAAAGGAGGGTCCATGAAGAAATCAAAGGCTACCAAGACATCACTAGACCTTATCACACTAACAGAGGGTGATCTACACAACATCGGTGACACAGTGTAGGATGTCATCGCGGAGGCCCTACAATAATTTGAGCAACAACAATAGATAATATTGGGGGCTATCTAGACAGGTTTACAAGAGCTACAAGCCTGCGCATCTCAGGTTGGCACAGTGTCTACCAGCCTCGCTATCGACACTTCAACAATTGTTGAGATGCTACACACAAAGGTATCCAGCTTGATAGTGTTGGTCAATGGAGCACTGACCATAGAGAATGAGGCTAACAGGCCCACTCTTAGTGCCCTAAAGGGAGTAGGGTTGAATTTAGCAATGCTCCCAGGTGAAGTGCTCCACCTCTTACAGGATGGAGTGATTGCAGAGCTAAGGGCCCATGAACACCACGCCCTTCAAGTGATCAGTGAACAACAGATCAACAATGAGAAGATGGCACTATAACAAGACCTTTCCATCACCATTGTGACCAAGGTGACCAATTGGAACAAATGCATTATGCAGGTCGTTGAGGAGGCATGCTGAATGGTCCCAGAGTTGGCCATTCCTGAGGAGGAGCCAGTTGAGGGGCGCATCTGCAAGCTAGATACAGGGGTGCACGAAACTTGTACTGAGATGGCAAGGGTTCAATTAGAGTCGAACCTGCAAATCATGGAATTACAGTTGAAGGCCCAGCCTTCAACTCTACAAAAAGTGAAGGAGCAGTGGGGGACCGCTATCACAGAAGCAGTGGCGGCGGTGGATAATGCAGTAGCAGATTGCACGTAACTTTTGTTAATCGTTTGAGGTCTTGAAAATCTTGCCGGAGGACCCAAATGTCTAATGACTAGAGACGAAAGCACGTGAGCTACAACAACATTATGATGAAGTTAAGGGCACAACATGAACCATCGTGCTGACACAAAGACTAGAAAAGTTGCAGGAGGCCAAGTAGCTAAAGGAACAAGTGGATGCAGCGCTACACAAGGAAGCAGTGTTGAGGGCAAGACTGAATCCCTGTCTAGATGAGGCTTACATAATGACAAGTTCTATTGAAGGAAATATTGTGACACTACAAGCCACTTAGCAAAAGCTTCAGGCTGACATTTCAGGAGCAGTGACCGAGCAGATGGTCGAAGAAGCGAAGCAAGCAGCAACTCAGTGCATTGTTAAGGTTGTGGTCATATGGGTCAAGCTGGAAGGTCTTCACGCCAAGATCTCCACACGTGGTGAGTGACTCAAGGGTGAGTCATGATGTTTGTGTTGGGGGCCTGTTGGGAACAGGATCCCCCAAGGATAGTTTTGGGGCTAAAAGCCTATGTTTTGGGTCAAATTTTGTAATAAACTTGTAATGTCTCCGCATTTTGTGGTTGCGGAATGCAAAGGTGCTATGTTTTGGGTCAAATTTTGTAATAAACTTGTAAAGTCTCCGCATTTTGTGGTTGCGGAATGCGATGTGGTTGCGGAATGCGAAGGTGTCATAAGTCATAAAGGGTTGTCTGCCCTTATTTTCGTAAAGTAAAGTAAACTGTAAAATATCTACCCATGGTCTGTGGACCATGGGATTGTATAAAAATAGTTAAGTAAGCTCGCTCTAAGAGTTAAGGAGTAATGAGTCAGATAGTGATAACTCTGAAGTAAGAAGTCTAAGTTTTGGGTCGTAGCGTAGGTAAAGGCTCTGCAACTAAGTGTGTAGAGGCCTAGGGTGGAAGGCCGCAGCTGAGTGTGCAGACCCCTACAGTTGTGTGCGCAGCAGGGTGGGTAGAGTCTGTAACCACTTGAAAGATATCAATAAATAGAAGTATTCTACAAATTCTATGTCTTTGTTCCTGTTAGTGCATATTGACATGTTATGTATGAATTTCATTTATAATGCTTATATGATGCATGAATGTATGTAATTACGTTAGTTAAGTGAAAGAAAGTAATAACATTAGTTTACACGGAGCTAACTATGATTGTCTAATAAGATAAGTAAGAGACTTAAACTAGTTTGGGAATCTACATGGTATGCTGCCCTAGCAGCACGAAAGTACCTGAGCTGAAGTTTAGGGATGTGCGAAGGTCAATCATACCTTTTTGCGGAGGTACTGTAGGGTAGAATAGAGGGCTATTCTAGCAAGCCCTAGAGCTAAGTGACCTGCGCGAAAGTAGGAATAGAAGGAATAAACCAACATCACAACCATCTGAGGGTGCAGAAACTTGGTTCCAACATCCCCCCATACTGCTTCAGGTGAGACTTCGACCTATGTTCAACAGGCTAACGCTGAAATGGCTAGTAGTGTAGGGATTTTTTTGGCTAACTAACACTGAACCTAAGTCAGGCCCCCACAATCCAACAGAAAGAGTGAAAGAGCTTTTCTTGAGCATATATGTAATGTATATAAGTCTACCTAGTGATTAGATTAGCCATCCAAGACTAACACAATCCTCGTGAAGAAGACAACAAGAAAAACAATAAGGAGTACAATCATGTCGGCCTAATATGTCGGCTCACACAACGTTTCACACTATATGTCGGCTCATTTATGGAGACGTGACAACTACAAATACCCTGCTGGGGTCGCCACAGGAAACACAGAACTTCGCATCAGCCTCTGCAAATTCGGGTATCTCTGATAATTTCGTATAAGTTACAGGAAGTACAATAGCTCAAGAATTTCATATAAGTGTAGAAGTTTAGGTTTTCGGATGGAAGGATCTCTATGGTTTTTGGTGATGCCTTAGCCTCCTTACAGAATCAATAAAGCACTATCCATGCATGACAAAACACTGTCCCATTCATAGCATATGTGTGGTGAAATACACTCTCGACATATCTCTGTCTCAAGCATACTGTCTCGACATTTTTTGTGAAGAAGAGGATCACCCTCAATCTCGACATACACTTAAGATGCAATTATATCTTGATCATAGAAGTAATCCTAAAGACACAATCACAAGCATGATAAAGAAATCGATAGATATATCTTAATATAAATATATCCATGTTATGTGAATGAAGGAGCAAAAATGATCTCATTAAAGCAACAATGATGATCTATTTGTTATGAAGAAGACGTTGGTGAGGGTGCAACAATAATGTTGCAGCAGTAATGAAGATTTTGGTGTTGCAGTAGTGATGGCCTCAATGGTGCAACAATGGTGATGATATCAAAAGTGTCAAAGAAGAGGATTGGTGTCTTGGTCTTGGAGTGGTCTAGTAGGTCAAGGGTTAAGGTCTTCATATTTGTCAAGTGGAAAATATATAAGAAAAATTGTGTGTGGGTTTTCCTCTCCGAGAGGGAGAGGTTTTGGCCTTGGAAAAAAGCTAAACATCTTGTGTTCTTGTCTCTTTATTTTTGGTAATATTTGATGATATAAGAAACACACTCTATAATAATTTCAAAGAGAATATTGTGCTCATAAGAAAATTAAAATGCCTTACAAATAGTTATCAAGTTAAGAAGAATCACATTAAGCCTACTTGCCCTATATTCTTCAACACCCAGGCTTTGTTGCCTAACCCTTTTCCCCAAGGGAAACAGATGCTTGCTAGCGCGAATGTTGGTATTGGAACCCTTGCAGGGGGAAATTAGGAAGAGGAATCCACATTGAATGTCTATATGGTAGGGTCTCATATTGAGGTTGCTACAAGATCACATGATTACGGTGGGCTGAAACCTTCTAAGGCTAAAACTGCTTCCAATATCCCAGAGCCACTCCATATTGGAAGCTCGTAGTTGAGCCTAAACCTTGGATGTTGAAAGACTCTACAAAACATTTAATTGTTAATCCCAATGCTAGGGATACTCATAACTACTCTATTGTCGAAGATCTAGATCAAAGCCCCTATGTGATGTTAGTGTTAGAGGTGCTTCAATCGTGTCGCACACAAAGGAGTGCATTGTTCACTATGATCAAGGCAGTAGATCCAAAGATCTCTCTAATCACATTTGATATGTTAAGTGTTAAGAAGAGACTCCCTCATCACATGGATTTCCAGATTAAATCTACATATTGGAAAATGAATATCTTTCGAACTGTAGTTACTAAAGGTGCTTCCACATGTGTCATGTCGATGTCATGTTGGAAGGCTATCGGGTCTGTGGAAGATGTTCCTTCCCCTATTCTCCTTACCGTATTTGATTTTCATTCTCATAGGCCTCATGGAATTCTTCGAGCCTTTCCCATCTATGTTGGGGGAAAGGTTTTTAATGTCAAGATAGAGATAGTGGATGCCAACCTTGATTATAATCTTCTATTTGGTCAAAATTAGGATTATGCAATGGATGTTACTGTTTCATCATTATTACACATCATATTATTCCCCCATGACGGGAGAATCATTACAATTGATCAAATGGACTATTCTCCTAACACTCCCAATGCATCTTCTGACTCTACCATCCCCTTGGTGAAGAGCCTGTGGAGAATTTAGGAGTTGGGAATGTATTCCTCATTGATGGGTACTTTTGCTCTTCCTTCTCATGTTGCACATGTTAATTCCATTTCATCCTCCAAGGTCACTCCTCGAATAGGTTCTTTCAGAACTCATTATTTTTATGATTCTTGGATCTTACTCCCCTCTACCACCACATTAGAAGAGGGGAAGTAGGTGGAATGGCATACCCTATATCTATAGGAGAAAGGAATGAGATCGAAATGGCTCTAACACCCTGATTTTAGAATCATCCCTCCTCTAATACTGAAAATCATGATGGTCACTAGTTGCACTATACTAGCCCCACGATGCCATCTCCTTGTTGGCTTGGATACCCGCGATCATCCCTAAAAGGAAATTATCCCAAAGAGGACACGAAGCTTCATGAGCTAGAGGCTTCCATAACGACGAGATAAAGGTTGTTTGGCATGGATGAGGTTGAGTTCTCTCAACCTGGCCTTTTGGTCTTATCCCTATGAGCTACCTCCTTGAGATGAGGGCCTTCTCCTATCTTTGGAGAGATCCTAACTCCCTTTCCGTGCCTATATATTCATCTTCTCCCATTCCCAAATGATTGGTCTTTGGCTATTTGCACCCTTATGTTGAGATTATGCTTACATGCTACTCATTTGGCTTGGAGAAGGACTGGTTGGAGAGCTTGAGCTTGGACTTGGACATTCATTCAAGGAGATCTTATTGACATCAAGGCTTGGTTGTAAGCTTCCTCCTTTATTCTATTAATATATACAACTTCTAGTTCATTTTCCATAAATTTCTACGTTGATGTATCATTTATCTTAACGCTCCTTGATTTGTTAAGTAGGTTACTTTTAATTATGCTATTTGTACTTGTATGCTTTGTTGTGTCTTGATCCCTCGTGCAGGCATCTAAACATTATTAGTAGTAGGACCGAGCCGGTCACACAAGTGATTCAAGGTCTTCGACAAAGGAGGATGTTATAGCATCATAATGAGGTAGGCCATTTTCTTCGTCTCTTATTTCTATTGTAACTTAGGATAGTGTCCAATATATTGTCATGTAGGTCGCTAGTCCCACTCATTGGGCTAGAGGGATCATCTATGATTGTAGAGAGGAATTCCTAGACAACGTTGACACATTAATCATTCATCGCATTAAAATAAAAAATATATATCATAAAATCATCTATATATATGATCAAACCATCAAGAATCTATCTTATATAGATAGGAATAATATGTCAAAACTATTAAAAATGTGGACCAATGTCTTACAAAATTAGGGCTTAAGCTCAATCATGTCCATAAGAGATCAATCATCTAAATCTAAGTTTGTGAGTATTGCCCTGGATGAGTGTCACGAAAGAAGACGATGGCATTTTCCACCATTCAGAAGAGTCACACCCACTCTCATGGTACTACTACCACTCGGGTCTGAATAGCCTCAGAGAGATCCTCTATGGCTACCATGGGAGCCTTGTGAGTCAAACTCTCCAATTTCCTCTGAACTGTATGTAGGACTCTCTCGGTCTCAGATGTTGCTCTCTCCACGTATTTTCCATGACACCTTTGCCTAGGTAGAAACTTAGGTCTCACTGTCCAACATATACATCATGATCAAATAATCTTGTAAGATTGTTGTTTCACAGAAAAATAATTTTAACCTCTTAAAATTATATTCCAAATCCAAAAAAATGAAATAACATAAAAATATGATTTTTTTTACCCATCTCACCCCATGCAATGCCCTTAGGAAGGGCCAGATATGGTTCCTCTCGATATTTTATGCCTACATAGGGGTATTCATCTATAGATATGACTTGTTCCTCCAACCAAATGAAGAACTCATCATCGAATGTTGCTCAGGTGACTTTGCCCCTGCTTAGTCGCCTAATCATGTTTTCCCATATGGTCATCCTCTGATCCCTAAGATTGTTGATGATGGTAGACACTTTGATTTGGAGTACTGGTACTCTGTCAAATAAAAAGGAACACAGTATGATACCATATTTGAAATGATTTTCTTTCCCTCATCTCACTAAAGACAGTTACTTCTTCATATAGGTCAAGAGCCCTCTACACCAATCATTGACTTTCGTACGAAGGAACTCTACTTCCAAGAACATCGCAGGGCAAGAGGCCTGATGTAGAGTTGACGAACTTGAAACTATGACTATGGTGAAGAGGAGGATCTTAATTGGTAGACTTCTCACATTCTTAATCGGAATTTGGGATCCGACCTTGTCTGTCCCTGGTGTGCAGTAGATATCTATATAATTAGAGACATTTATGCCTCCCCGAGACCTCTTTTTAGATCAACTGCATCCCCTTTTTGGAAAAGTCCTATAATTAATTAAATATCTTCTACATCAATTTGTGAAGGAATTTGATCTATCATGAAAACCTCCTGCTCTAGATCCTAGTAATGGACAAGCATTTCTAGCAACCAAGTTTGGGTTTTCATATTTGGCATCATGAAAAATTTGATAAATCCACATTCTTAATGCATCCAATGCCAGTGGATCTCCAAAAACCTCATTGTGAACTTCACTATGCTCCCTCTCCTTTGAAACAATTGACATCCTACAAATTCAAGAAGATTCATCCATTAAAAATTGGAATTTTCAAAATTTTCAGAGCGTACACAACTTCTTTAAATGACAGTTGCGTGTACACACATCTTTGCCTTTGAAAAATCTTGTGTAGGGATTTCTATACATGAATTTCAAACGGTTGACCCATGTACATGTAGAGATAAATTTGAAATTAAAAAACCCTACAGTGAAAATCGATTGAATTAATTAAAAAATGAATGAATTGGATGACAATATGGGTTTAGAATTACCTTGCAGCCTTCAGTTGATGGATTAGTTGAGGAAATTGTAGAATGAAATTGCCCAAATGTTTCTCCCAAACTCTCAAACACTCAAAACTTGCAAGTTAACATGAGTTTGGTGAGTTGAAATGTATTTTTATATTGAAATTTTAAAAACCCACTTTTATAAAGTTCATAATTTCTAATTTTTATTATTTCATGAACTTTTTAATTTTTGGCTTAAATGTTGGGGGAGGTTGTTTTTTAGCATAAATGAAGAATTTTTAACATTTTATCAGCATTTTGACTCCATGATCACAGACCTATTGTGGCAGGTATCATTTTCGTTACTGGCATACAGGCTAGGACATATCACATTTTCACTGCATTATGCATCTTAACCTCATACTGCGATATTTTTCCATAGGTTCGACCCCATTATGTTGTAGTGTTCAAACCACTTTCATTTTCCATATTATAAAATCATAACATAATGGTCGAGCCATTCCTTACATGCGCTTCCTAGTTAGATCCTTGCTAGCATATGTTGCCCATGCTGCAAGAATTGCTTAGGCTTGGGAGTCCTCTTTGGTCCCTACATGACTTTGCGATGAAGCCTCATTTCTCTTATTCTTCGTTATTATTCTGGATTTATACCCTATAGGCTCCCATGTGTTAAGTTGTGCTGCTGCATTGCATATTGAATACTTTTACCCTTTTGGCCTTGAGCCGGCTTCATTTGGATTCATGTATAAGCCACTTTTGACCGTGATCTTTATGCAAGTTTATACAACGCATTCATTAGCCTCTACAACTTGACACCTTAATTATCCATGGAAATAACATTCTTTTGAGTGTTGATGACCAGTTTCACCACCTTACATTGAGCATCAGAATGTTCCAGTCCTAGGAACTAGTGCATCTGTTTTTAAACACTCATTCTTTCTACTGTACTATAGGCATTATTTTATTCTTTTTCAAGTTTTAAATATGAAAAATTTTAAAAATATATATATTCCAAAAAAGAGCAGGAACATGAAATTTACTTCCATATTTGATGGCAGCAAGAGTCAATTATGTCACCCTTGAACGAAGCATTCAAAATAGGTCTTTCCTCCATTAGTGATAGGACTTAGTTTGACTTTAGGAGAGCCATAACCTTGTTCTTGAGTCAGTCCTCTTCCAATTGGTTATCTTGTCCAATCATATGGAGTGTTTTTTAATGCCTCATGCATTGCAAACTTATACAAAGTTATTTATGTTGCCATAAAGTCACATATGAGTCGCGGTTTTGTACAAGGGAAGTCAACTTGTGTTGGCCATTGTGTGGTGTCTCTTCACTCATTTTCAGTCGGCCATACTCGATCTGCCAAGTTATCTTCAATATCGTATCAGTTATTTGGTCCTTTGATCGTGTTGGTTAAGAAGGTCTACATTGACTTCTTGCTGGTAGGTCTGCTCTTATTGAATTGAGGCTTCTGTGATCCATATCAAGTTTTATGAGAAAAAAATTTCGGCGTAAATCACAAAATAATACATTTGTCGATGCATTTCAAATCAACGAGTGTGGTTCATCACTAGGACAAGTTGAAGAATCAGATCATGGTTGCATGTTAAATAGGGAAAGTAGATCTTCCAATAGCTAGGTTTGACTCGAAAACGGATATATCGGGCTAGACTAAACCAACGGCTATATTTGACCATGAAACGACTAGATTTGACTAGGCAACTAGACTGGACCAAGCGATGGGGACAAGGATTGATATTATGTTTGATAAAATTATTTAAATATAATAATATTATTAGGTAAATAGTTATTCAATGTATTATTAGTGTTTAAGAATATATATATTTATATATATATATAAATATTTATATATATATATATAATATATATATATAATAATATAATTATATATATATATATATATATGATCTAAGTTCCGGATGCCATCAATGTCAAAAATGATAAATTTATGAAATGCTACATATGAATATTATTTTAATACTTTTTTGTTGGTTTTGTTTATTATTTAAGTAATATGTTAACCATATTTGTGTTAGAAAATAATAAACCTACGTAACATTAATAATAATAATTGAGTTAAATGTTAACATATTTATGTTTAATATGTTAATAATAATATATTAATAGATATAAGGATTATTAATATTAGTAATAGTATGGATTTATTATTATCCTTAATATAACTAAAATAATAATATTATAAAATTAATTATTATCTCATAAATTATATTATTATTGTTATTATTATAGTTCAATAATAGTATGATTCTTATTCTTATTATTATTATTATTAATGGTTTGGGTAACTTATTAATAGAAATTTATTAGTTAAACTATCTAATGTAAACTTGAAATTTCTACTTAAATCTAAATTTTAGATCAATAGCTATCTATAATAGATAATTTTAACCCATTAAGTTAGTTATGAAATGGACCATCTAATAAATATAAGGAAAAGAAAATGAGGGAGATTTCTAAAAGGACCAAAAAATCAAAGAGGAACTAAGGAGAAAGAAAATAGGTTAGTTAAAAACTTCACTACTTCATAATTAGGGAAAGAGAAAGGAAATAGATAATTAGTTCAAATCACTAAATGAGGGGGGTGAAAGAAACCAGGTGACTGAAAAAATTGAAGAAACAAAAAAAGGAAACAACAACCAACCAGAAGGTGAGGGAGAAGAAATGACTAGGAAGAGAGGGCAAGGATCCAGCAACTACTGATCTTCTAGCCATCATCTCTATTGAGATTGCTTGGCCTTTTTTCAATTCTGAAAAATTGCTTTGAGAGAAGGCCTAGAGCCACACCTCGACCCTATTTACATTATTGAAAGGTGACCTTGTGCTCAACATCGATCAGTATCATGGGACTTTAACTGAGTCATTTCCCTTGTGTTCCACGTCAGCTTATAGTAGCACACATTTGGATTTATGCAGTACCTTGGTTTTCATTCGATCCTATTTGTGGATTCCTCACCTTCGTGTCAGCTTTCATTATTGGTTGGTTCAGAGGGTTTTTGTCGTGTGCTAGCCACATCTTGTGCACGTCATAAAGGTACTTCAGAATAGTTAATTCATCTCTTTTTGTGTGAGTTCTTCCAAAATTATTGGCCTATGGATTACACTTGTGTTGGTTGATATTGGATGCCTTAATGCCTTCCTTCGAACAAATCTTTTCCCATCGATTCCAACTCTTTGCTCTAGGAAGAAGATCTAGAGTCCTTTTTCAGTACCTTAGGGTTTGCAGTTATCAATGGCAGTCTCCTTCGCTATCAATAGTGAGAATACATCAATATGTCCTCATTGATAGAATATCTCAAGTGTTTGACTTCAACACATTTATTCGCACTTTTTAGATTGTACTGGGGTACCTTGACTCTCATGATCATTATTGATGAGTTGTCTTGCGTTTGTTAACGGTATACATCAATGAACGGTAATCACATGATTTCTCACATGGTTGACTTCAACTCATTTATTCCCATAGTGTAGACGTGTAATATTTGAAGTCGGTGAAGATCTCAGATTGTGTCAGAATCTTGTTTCACTTATCATCTCCTTCAGTTTTCTGCCAGTGCTACCAACCACCCTTATATGTTGTAGTCCATCTCAGCAGCATTCTATATGTTGACACCTGAGTTTTATGTAGTACCACTATTCCAACTATATGACATGGTAGTATTATGAGGATCAGTTATGCAGCATCAGTGATCACACATTCTTTGAGCGTCACTAATCATTTTTTCTTCTATATGTGATATTGAGACATAGCTCTATTATGTTCCTTTGTGACTATGATCAGATGATCCACTATGTATTCTCTAGTCTTCTTCATAGACTTATGTGTACATCATAGATCCACTTTGTACGTGATTAATGGACATGCTTTACCATCTCTAAGCATGGGTATGCTCGCCTTAGACATGAGTGTTATTTCTGATTCCTTCTACAGGTATTCAACGGGCTGTAATATGGTGATCTCCTCTCAGGTCCTCAAATGATCTCTCTTTCTACTTAAGACATTTTGGCCATCATGTACCCCTTCTGGCCTCATATATTAAGGGGCATATGTTATAGTATCATTCAAGACTTTAGTAGTTACGATGCTCTGATATGGCTTTGGGAAACCCTTTCCCATTCAGACGTGATCATTTATTAGAAAACAATATTTTCAATTCCATACGTGAATCTTCCCTTTAAAAGGCATGCACACATGCGGGTACCATAATTCAAAACCCGCATAAATAATTTAAAATATGAAGAAAAAAAATTATTTCCTATTTCTCGAGCGGGGTTAACGGGTTTCATAGAAATCCCACCTACAGGAGCCCGTGGCCTAACTGAATCAATGGATTTCTGGCAGTATTTTTACACCTCATGGGAGGCCTAAATCATAGAAGTAGATAGGATATCAATATTATAGTCCTTTTGTCCGTAGATCAAGTATGATGTTTCATGTCCCTCCTACACGCCTAGTCATAGGAAACCTTGTTTCCTTGCAAATATGTTCATCTTCCATTATATGACATCCTTTTGCACATGCTTGAGAGGTGATATTTGAGGCTTGGGCTAGATAGGTCTAGAGGAAGGTTTTGTTGGTGCCAGGGTCGGATAAGGTTGTATTCTTCCACTACTATTTTCTGATATCAATAAAGAAGTTCTATATTATTCCTTATATGTTATGATCTAATGTTTTTATGATTCATGTGTAATATATCATGATTTATATGTTTATCATTAATGATCTAACATTTTTACTATGCACACACTTTGAACTTCTTGTTATGTATGTTCTTCTTTGAATTATGTTATAGGTCTGATCACTTTGGAGGAAGCAGAGGGCTTGGACCCTATGGGATTGACATCAAATGTTGGACCTACGGGTACTTTTCTCAAACCCAACTTTAGTAGTTTACATAGTTTTCTTACTTGAATGTATGCTTCTTGTTGATAGTCTGCCTTCAATTTGATGAGGTTGTCAACCCTTAGCTTAGTAAAGTTTTTCCCGCTAACATATTCTAATGGTCCAGGGAGGTGAGTGGTGAAGACTCACTTGGCTAGCTTGGCTTGGTTTTGACCAAGGGACTAATGGAATTTCGTTAGTTGAGATTTTCCAAGGTAAACAATGTGTATTGCATATGTTTATATTTTGATTTTTTGTTGCTGGTTTAATGTTCCTCTCAGAAAATATGTTTCTCTCCAGTAAAAATTCTATCAAGGGTAGTCTCTACCTCTTTGCCACCTACTGAATTTCTTTCTATGCATGTATTAGAGTTATAACAAATTATTTTCTTAAGTTTAGGCTTTAAAACTTTAGCTTCACCTTTCCCATGAATATGGGATTACTCATCTTCACATCTATAATCAGTCATTTCTTGTTACAAACTAGATGAAGAATACCTCAATGTTATGAAACCAACTCACAAAATAGAAGAAAAGAGAGATCAATGCCTTCAAAATAAGCCTCTTCGATGGGGAAACCTCCTTTACATTGCACAAATGAACAATTCTTGGATGATACAAATGACAAGACCTCATTTCTATATATAGGATTCTAAGGGGTCCCAATATAATCAGAGCCTACATAGCAATAATATTGTAGGGGAACAACAACAACAATAGTGGGCTTCTATGGGGCATATTATATACTAATAACAACATGGGGACCATATGGGCACAATAATACAATAAGGGGGTTGCACTAATAACAATAAGGGGTTACGCTAGTAGTATAGGGACCTAACATTGCCCTCTCCTTCAAAAAGTGTTGTCCTCAACGCTTGAGTAGCTCTGGATGGTTTTGTATAAAATTCTCATCCTCCTGGCATGTGAAATATTCAGCGGTTAAGTTCTTCCACTTGATAAGCAGGGAAAAGTTTAAGGGTGGAAATTTATCTTAACGTTTAGAAACCTTGGAAAGTCTATGATATTCCATCTATAAAATGTTTGGTGGTATTTACATAAAAATATTCAAATTTATGATAATTTCATATAGTCTCAATATAGAATTTTAACGATTTTTAAAGTAAAATAATTTTATACTATGAAATTTGCGCGATTTTTTTAGAAAAAATGGAAATTAAGGAATCTTATTTTTGGAAAAAACATGGAAAATTAGCCCACTTGTGAATATTAGCCCCTAAAATTTTCCCTATCTATAAGATACTCTGAAATTGAACGATTTCATAGCTGTCAGGTTCTTGTTTCCGTGACTACTTCAGGTTCGAATACGATTTTTCCTTCCTCATCAAGTTCCAACAATATTGTTTGAACTGGGAGCTTGTCACCTATAACCTTCTTTAAGCATGAAACATGGAGAGCTAGGGGCACTCGAGAAGATGCAAGAAGCTCCAATCTATATGTCATAGTATCAACATTTTGCAACACCTTGTAAGGACCATAGTACTTTGGTGATAATTTATTATCGTTATTAGCTTACCTTAGGGACATTTGTTTGTATGGTTATAGCCGTATAAATACCCAGTCGCCTAAATCAAAACTTCTTTCATTGCGATGTTGATCTACCTATTTTTTCATTCTATTATGTGCCAAAGTGAGCTTATCCTTTAAGAGTTGGAAAACTTGTTGTTGTTGAGGGTCTACCTTAACACCTTCATGAGATACAATATGACCCAAGTATTCCACCTCTTATACTCCAAAGAAACATTTGGAGGTTTTTGCATATAATTGTTTCTCCTCCAACAGTCTGAGCACTCTATCAACATGTTGAACTGTTGGGCTTTGTTATATTCTTTCCACGACTAACCTACGTAGTGAACCGGGGGGTTAGAGAGGGGGCGGAGCCCCCCCTTCGTTGCGTCGATTGCTCAGCGGGGGGGTCACATTGGGGGGCGGTAGCCCCCCCTTTACGAGGGGTTTGAGGGGGGTGGGTAGCCCCCCTTTATGAGGTCCGGGGCATCGCCCCGAGAAAATTTTTTTTGGACCCTATATTAGGTTGGGCGAACCTACCTATGGTTTCTCAATCCATGGTTTTGTACGCGGTGCTTTTCGGTCCATGGTATTGGATGCTTTGGCATGTATAAATATGTATTGCAACTTTGAAAGGAACATAATGAAATATCAAGCTGGTAGTCTTGGTTTTGGGATCCAGGGGAAAATATCTGTGCATATGTGTTTTATGTGTTATGCTCTTGCATTGTTTATTTTCTTTGTTTTAGAATTCGTATGCAGGTAATTTCTGTACAGGGTTAAAACCTACATTTGATATCAGAGTAGTTTTGGCTTCAAGGGGACGCCTTTGTTGTTGAAGGGTTTTGCTCGGGCCTGTGGTAGATCCTATTCAGTGGGAGATATGTGAGATCGATTCTGGTGGTGAAAGAAGATGGTGAGCAATGGAAAGATAGAGATTGAGAAGTTCAATGGTCAGAGTTTAATACTATGGTAAGTCAGTAATCATCTGTTGATATTAAAATTTCAGATGAAGATAAGTGCATCAATCTGTTGTGTTCTCTACCAGATTTGTGGGATAGTCTGGTTATTGCAATAGGTAGCAATGCAACTGCTTTGCAGTTTGATGAAATAGTCTCAACGTTGCTGACGGAGGAGATGAGACGGAAAATATGGACAACCAGAATGGTGATGCCTTGTCTATACGAGGACGGTCCCAGAATAGAAACGAAAATAAGTCATCGAGTGGGAGATCTAAATCTAGAGGGAGATCTAAATCTTCAAGAAAACCTATAAAGGTGGTGTGCTGGAAATGTGGAAAGGAAGGGCACTTTAGAAGGGATTGTAAATCTAAAGCTTCTGATAAAGGAAAGGGATCTGATGATGCTCCTTTTGTAGAGGCGAAAAGCACCTCAGATGAAGGTGGGGATGTGTACTTGGCTTCTTCAAGTACACATGTAGATCATGAGGCATGGTTAATTGACTCAGGTGCATCCTTTCACTTCACTCCCCATAGAGAGTGGTTCTGCGAGTATGAAGAATACGATGTGTGATGTCTTCTTAGCATGATTAGAAAGGCTAGAATCATTGGTCCTAGAAAATGTAAAGTTGAAGTTGCAAGGTGGAAGGTAGAAAACCTCCGGGTGTCTGCATAATTCCGCACTGGCTCCAGAATCTTTGATTTTGATAAAGCAAGTTGGATGATGCAGGTGTAAAAGACAGTGTTCCAAGAAGGAAATATGCAAGATGTTCGAGGAGCACTGGTATTGATGCGGGGAGTTCGGATTGGAACTGTACAAGCTGCAAGGTAGCACTGTTGTTGACGGGTGCAATAGTTCTATGGTTCCTGAAAATGGAGCAGAAAATCTAGTGGTCTCTGGAGAGAAGACCATGTTGTGGCATCAAAGGCTTGGACGTATTGGAGAGAAGGGCTTTTGAATACTTCATGGTAAAGGTATGGTAGAAGGTATGAGTAATAGCTCTCTAGATTTTGATTTCTATGAAAATTGTGTATATGGGAAGCAGAATCGGGTGAGTTTCCCCTCTGGAGGTAAGAGGGCAAAAAAGATATTAGAGCTTGTGCACAGTGATGTGTTTGGAACTATGAAGGTTCCATCACTGGGTAAGTTTGTGTACTATTTATCATTTATAGATGAATTCTCAAGGAATACATGGATATATTTCCTTAAGAAAAAATCTGAGTTCTTTGAAAAGTTTAAAGAATTTAAGGCTTTGGTGGAAAGCTAGATAAAGAAGAAGATAAAGGTGTTGAGGTCAGATAATAGTGGAGAGTTTTTCCACAAGGAATTTGAAGAATTCTGTAAGAAGTTGGTATAGCACAGCAGAAGACTACTCCATACACACCTGAGCAAAATGGAGTTGCAGAAAGAATGAACAAGACGTTGATGGAAATGGAAAGAAGCATGCTTAGTGGTGTCGGGTTAGGACAGGAATTCTGAGCAGAGGCTGTGGAGACAACATGTTACCTGGTCAACAGTTCACCTTCATCGGCATTGGAGGATAAAACTCCAGAAGAGGTATGGACTGGTAAGAAACCCTCTCTTTCACATCTAAGGGTATTTGGATGTGATGCATATGTACATGTTCCAAAGGAGAAAAGAACCAAGTTGGATAGTAAATCTGCAAAGTGCATCTTTATTGGGTATAAGGATGGTTTAAAGGGTTATAAGCTTTGGAACCCAGTAACAAGGAAGGTTTTGTACAGTCGAGATGTGGTTTTTAGAGAGGTTAAAGATGTTATTAAACATGAATTCCAACCAAAGTAACCTGGGAAGATAGAGTTTGACCTAAAGGAGGAAGAATCAAACTCTATAGCAGAAAAGGAATAAGAAGGTGAAGAGCCACAAACTCCAGGTGTGAGAAGATCAGTTCAAGAAAGAAGTCATCCAGAAAGGTATATTCCATCTGATTTCTATTCAAATTTTGCTTTAGCTATTACTGATGATGATCCCAGAACTGTGAAGGAAGCAGTAGATTCAGAGGATGGAAAACTCTGGAAAGAGGCCATGGTTGATGAAATGGCATCTTTGCACAAAATTGAGGCATGGGATCTGGTGGAGTTGCTGGCTGGAAGGAAACCCATTGGCAGCAAATGGATGTTCAAGAAGAAGACAAATTCAGAAGGAAAGGTAGAGAAATACAATGCTTGGTTGGTAGCAAAAGGTTATTCCCAAGTGTCGAGAATTGATTTTGGTGGTATTTTTTCTCCTGTTGCCAAGGTAGCTTCTATTAGATTACTTTTATCTGTTGCTGTTGCTTTTGATTTTTAGGTAGAACATATGGATGTGAAGACAACATTTCTTCATAGGGATCTGGAAGAGGAGATCTACATGAAGCAACCTGAAGGCTTTGCGGTGAAGGGTAAGAAATAACTGGTATGCAAGTTAATGAAGTCTCTGTATGGGTTAAAACTGTCACCAGGGATGTGTTATCAGAAATTTGATACATTTATATAGGGACTTGGCTTCACCAGAAGCAAAGCAGATCATTGTGTGTATTTTAAATTA
>APFE031471671.1:0-22029 GCA_000404065.3 Pinus taeda
ATTTTAATCATCCTATCATTGACAGCCATCTCAAAGCCAAATGTGCCACCTGCCATCCTATATGTCTCAATTTGTTTAGAGATCTCTATACATTGTTTTGGAGATCACACCATCTTATGGACACAGGATAAGAATCCATCCATGATCTCAGCATCAAAATCAAACCCACATGCATAAGAAAATGCAGGGTTCAGGAAAAGCCCAGCAGCACGAATGGGACGATGGAGTGTGTTGTTCCATCACTCATCAATCACTCCCCATAGGAGGAGTTGTTTCTGAAACCCATCATCTCCCTTATCATCATAGTAGGCCTGAATGGCTTCTTTGGCCCTGTCCATGGCTTCACACAAATAGCCCATTGCAGGCTTCTCACCATCAAGCAACCGAAGAACCTTTACCAAAGGTTCAGTAACGACGCACACCTCCTGCACTCCTGCCCAAAAGTCTTCCTGGTATGAAACCAGTCTGCATACGGCGTCTCCCTCTGGTTTGTGGCTCATTGACAAAGCATGCCACTCCTCTGAAAGAAACATTCTCTTCACATCCCACATAGAATTTAAGAGGGATTGAAGAGATATGAAACTAGTGGCAAATCGTGTAATGGCGGGGTGCACCAACTCTTTGTTGTTGGTGAATTTTCTCATCAAGCTAAGCACAGATGTATGGTTATATATAAATTTTGTAATGCTTTTGGATGAATCAACAATATCTTTGAACAAAGGGATTCCCTAGTCACTCCAACATCAATCAATACAATGTAGCAGCAAAGGTGTCCAAAAGTAAGAAGTAGGATGCGCTATACGATAGCACCTGCCCATCACACCCCCCCCCAAGAACATAATTTGTAGCATTGTCCGTTATGACTTGGACAACATTTTGTTCACCCACCTCCAAAATAAACAAATCTAGCAAATCACATAAAGTTTTTGCATCTTTGATTTGTGCAGATGCATCAAGAGATTTGATAAACATAGTCCCCTTGGGACAACTAACCAAGAAATTTATAAGGGTTCTCCCCTTTTGGTCAGTCCAACCATCTGACATAACAGTGCAACCTATTTGTGCCCATGATGCCCTAAAATCCTCCAATCTTTGGGTGCAATCACGCTTTTCATTTTGAAGAATTCGGCCTCTGAAATCATGATAAGAAGGGATTTTGTACCCTGGGCCAACAATGGCAATAGCATCAACAGCAGGTTGGAAAAACGGATTATTCCTTACAATGTTGGAAGGAATATCACTCCAGAGGAGAAATTTTGCCAGCAACTTGTCAGCTTGTTCTTTCTCAGTTCTTTTTAGCATTGAACCGATAGATGGTTGTGAACCAGGTGTGGTTCGAGGAACAAAAAATGATGATGCAACTATCGGATTGGTTGATGGCGATGCTGCAGTAGAACCAGTGCCACTTGGCCCACTTCCTTCAGCTGACCTTTTGAGTTCTTCCTTGGCCTCTCTAGTCTGCTCTAAAGTTTCCAATGCTCTCAGGGCTCTTTGGATAAGTTCAGGAGTTGTATTTTTACATGGCCCCACATCTTTTCTAGGGATTTTTGCAAGGTGAAAATTCAACCTATACACCCCCCCGGACATAGGGTGGCCACACAACTTGCAACTCAATTTTAGTCTATGAAAGGATCCAATTTCCTTGGCATGTTCGTTTTTTAACTTTGAATTTGCAAACTTGAAGTCTGGAATGGTGTTTCACTGTTTTGGTGCAATTGTGAACCTATGGGAAAATAAAAATTACAATTTAGCATTTACAAAATTACAAGTTACAAATTTACAAATTACAATTTAGTATTTTTATTTTTTATTTTTACATTGTACGATGAAAATCCAAGTTACCCAACCTAAAACAACCATTCCAAAGTTCAAAGTTTCAAACACAAATTACCCAACCATTCCAAACCCAAGTTACCCAACCAAATGGAAAAAACAATGAAAAAAACATAAACAATGTTTAAAAACAATGAAAACAAAAAACAAACAAAAAAATTGGTTCCCATAGTCATACCAAGTTACCCAACCAAAAACAATGAAGAAATACAAAAAAATCTTCAAAAACAATGAAAACAAAAGAAAAACGGTGCCCATACCAAGTTACCAAACCAAAAACAATGAAAACATATAAAAACAATGAAAAAAAAAAAAAAAAATTAATCCACATACCGTTTCTATGGAGAAATCGGTGGTCTCCTCTTGATTTTCTCCTCTAAGCACTTAGACTTGGCTAAAAACCCTCTCCAGCTTGGTCTCCTAGCTCTCCTCTGCCCTCCGCGCGTGACTGTCCAAATGAGCTGATTAAAAAACCCAAAAGTCGTTATAAAACCCCGTTGCCGCGACCCGCGGCGATTATTTCAATTTTTATCGCGATAAAAACGAAACTATCGCGATTATTTCAATTTATCGCGATAAATTCAATAAAAATCGACCAAAAAAATTTCCGGCGATTATTTCATATAGTTATCGCAATTTTATCGGGACAACGAAAAAACCGCAATTATTTCATTTTATCGCGATTTTCACAACACTGGTTAAAAATATAAAGTGAGAATTAAATGCACATTTATTCTCATCCCTAGATCTAAATGAATCTCAGCCATTAGATCTTAGGGTAACCCAAAAGGTCATTTAGAGAATAAAAGGAGAAGAGGAGAAAAAAATTAATTCATTCTTTCATGAGAATTTGAGAGAAAGAGAAGCGAGAGCAAGGAGAAAAATTTTGAACAGTGAGGAAGTGAAGGAGAGCAGCAAGAAGACATTTCAGCAAATCTGTGTAGCAGCATTTATTGACACGCATCCCAAGGCAAAACCATACAGCCGGGGAAAGGCACAGAAATTGAGGGAGAGGATCACCAGCAAGGGCACAAATTTCGAGGCAGGTTTTGGGCATGATTTTTGAAGCAGTCATGACTCATAATACTAAAATCCGTACGGTCTATACAGTCTGTATAGCAGGTTTTGGGCACGATTTTTTAGGCGGGTCATACAGCATTTAATGTTGTTTTATTGCTGGAAAAAAAATTGTTTTGGCAGTTCATTGATTGGCGAGATTTTCGAGCCGAAGTTCAAGCACGAAAATCGAGATAAGTTGTAATTTGTAGTTGCTGGAATTTTTACTATGTATTTCAATTTCTCTGTAAAAACATTTTTCAAAAATAAAGAAGAGCTCTCAAACTGGTTTTCCCCGAGAGTTGTAGGGGGTTTTTTCTAGGGTCACATTGACCAAAAATCACTATGTTATTTTATGCGTGGCTATCATAATTTTGTTGTGTTTTATTTCTGCAATTTCAGCAGTTGTGAAATCTCTAAATTTGTGTTTACAAAAAATATTGTCATTTCCAGATTTTAGAATTTTTATTATGCTTGGATTTAAAACTAAATGCATGGAGTGATAAAGAAAACTGATAACTGGAGTGGAGGTTGAAATTCTTCATGTTTTACTTCATATAGTGAATTTGCCCATACTTTCTTATGGTATGATAACACACTAATTTATGCTACAGAATAGTGTACTCATGAAAAATTCAGATGAAGATGGACCATTTGTGACAACTGTTAGATTTTTTTTGGGGGGATAACCCGTGTATGATGATACAGGTGCCACCTAGCCTCTCCTAACTCACTCCCTCGTAGTCCCTACAAAGTGGCCAACACTGAGCCAACCATTTGTTCTGTGACTGATACCCTTTTGTTGCTCTCAAGGAATTTCTATAAGAAAAAAGAAAATGGACACAAAGAAGCCAAGAGCATAAAAGAACATGGAAGAGAAATTTTTCATACATTACATCTATGTAATACTCGCTAAAGCCTAAATTTCACCAGTTAAGGACTGGTGGCCAGCAACTGGGAAAAAGAAACTGTAATTATTGTTAGAGCTCACATTTGGAACAAGTTGGGTGCCCCACAACTTGATGATTTTGGGGGTTGGAAAGAAGAGGCCACAGAGTTCGTCATAAGTCGATTCCATGACAAAATCCTCTAGATCGACCAACCACTGCCAATCACTACTAGCCTGATACATCAAATAGTTGGGCTACACACAAGGCTGAGAAAATACTCAAGATCACCGACCCTAGTGAGTGGATTGAATTGTTTTATCAAGTTGACCACTACAAAGACCTCATAATGTTTGATCATAACTAAAGTAACAAAATGTCAAGTGTGAATGCATCATTATCTCCATGTGTCTCACTTCGTTGGGTAGGGCTTTCAACATAAAAATTGAATATGCTAGAGGTAATTGGGCAAATTGCACAAAGAGGATGACTCTTCAACATTTCCAACAAGGTTCCTGAATATATTCTTACCCTACCATAATTTTATCTGCTGAAAGATAGATCATTGTGTTAATTAAGGATGTCAGAACACCTCCCTAAAAAAAAAATTAAAAAGTGAGCTTGTTAAACCTAGAAAAAGCTCTTAAAATCACCTTAACTTCAAGGAGAAGCAATGAGATCAAAAGATGAAGACAGTTAACTTTTAACATCAAGCCTCAAATTGCAGGGGATTAGGGATGGAAAAAAAAAAAAAAAAAAAAAAAATTATACAGTACGGAATAGATATTTGCAGCCTTATAGTGCAGTTTATATCATTTTCATGTCTGCTCTTTTGAACATTTGTGTTGATGATCTGTTTAGTGCAACACAACTAATGGATACAACTAAAATAAAAAGAAACAAACAACCAAAAGAAGAGAATTTAGACTAGAGAAACAAATTTGTATGTCTGCTCTTTTAAACATTTGTGTTTACGACCTGTTTAGTACAAGGCATGCAATGAATACAACTAAAATGAAAAGAAACAAACAACCAAAAGCAGAGAATTTGGACTAGAGAGACAAATTTCACAAGGGAAACATTTCAGCTGTCAGACCTGTTAGCTCCAATCCAGCCTGAGAGATCGTGTTCCAACCATTCATCCCTGACTTTTCCAAAAAGCTCTACTAGTTCTTCACTGCTTTCACCCCACTCAGTGAGTATAACAGGTTTCAGCTTTGACCAGTTCTCCAGTATTCTTTCTACAGTTAATCCAGGTACAACCTTTTCACTATATTGTTGTTAGATATTGTATTGGTATTATCTGTGAACCACTCTAAATCAAATTGACAAACATGTATTTCAAATAATCCACTATAATCTGAAAGCAACATGTGGTAACGCTAAGCACAAGGATGATAAAAAGGGCATGGACATGCAAACAAGAAAACCAAAGTACATCAAGTAACGCAATCATGTAGACATAATCCTTACCGAAGACTTTTGGATCATGGGTTTCTTCAATTCCAATAACAGACGTACAAGCAATAAATTCTCATATCCTGTCTCAACTACTGGTCGAACCTGTGGTAACAAAACACTGGCAAAATAACTCATCCCTGAACACTTACAAAGCTATATATATGCTTATCTTCTCTAGGCATGATAAATTAACTTCCAGAATAAGAAATGTTTTTACAAGATATTGCTTTATTTACTTAGTGCTATGGATCAGAAATATTGAGGCAACATAACTCATTAAAGTCCTTTTAATAATCATTCACAAAAATGTAAATAAAATACGTCAATTGGGTTTATCTAAAGTGGTTGGGCAGAATGATTGGTATCCTGCCCACCTAGGATCAATTCCCATGAGTAACATGTTAAGCTCTAATCAAGTATATTGCTGTCATGGCTTTGAACCCTGTCTGATTAGTCCCAGGTAGACAGAAAAATGTATATTCTCCCAGTAAAATATAAAGATATTTCTACAGGAAAAAATAAAAAGTAAGAAAATGCATTGTTATTTTGTTTTGGAATTTGAAAAGTGGCCATAGCCTTCAAAATTCCCTTACGAGTTTTTTAAATACCTTTAAGCAAATATCCAGAATTTTAGACCTTTTTGTAATAACAAAAAATTAGCAGCAAGCCCGCGGGTTAGCTCAATTGGTCGAATCACCATTGTTAACCACCTCTGCTATTGGGAGGTCACAGCCTACAGGTTCAATTCTCTCGACACCTTCGGGGTCAAGCTCCATGTTTGAGCCGACAAGGAGTGATCCCTTTGGGTGGATCTGCCTGGAACAATATTCCGTGGACATAGCGAGCCATCGATCTCCAGTGACCATATATCACATAGAAAAAACAAAAACAAAAAATAAGCAACAAAAAGGTAGAGCCCCGGCCAATGGCCTCAAATGCCTGACTAGACAAAAAGGATGAGTGATCAAAGCCCTCTACACAAGTACCAGCAGCAGAGACAGGCACCCAGGCAGCAAAGTCTGAAATGTTATAACAGCTAAAAACAAGGCTTAACCAGGATAGCATATGCTAGGGCTATTTTCGGAGCGATCCGAGATATATATATAAATAAGATATTGTCTAAATTTTAGGTGAATACCAATAGAGTACTGAGACAGGCACCCAGCAGCAAAGTCTGAAATGTTAAACAGCTAAAACAAGCTAGCCAGATAGCAAGCTAGGGCATTTTCTAAGCGATCTGAGATATATATATAGTATATATATTATATAAATATATATATTAGCGTGAATATCAATAGAGTATCTGATTTTTTGGCTTATCCCTTAATTAGGGGAAGCTAGTGTATTAGTTACACATATGAACACCTTATAGAATAAAAAGAAAGCAGTTGCATTGTCAGGGCTGTTAATCAATTTTCTTTCAGAGATTCTAATGGCTTCACAGTTAAAAAGAAAGAATTTTTCTTTTTCAGTGGCTGTAAAAATTAATGTTTGGCACAATGGCATTTTTGTGAATATTCTATATATGTTCGTGTGGTTGCTTTTGTTCTCTTGTACGCAATGTTCAATGTTAAGGTTGTTAATGTTGAAGAAAGTGTAACTAGGTTCGGTCTTCATAGTGACATGATCTTTGTATTTGATGTAATAAAAGGAAATAAATTATTTTTGTAATCTCGCTACATGGGTTTCATGAGCAAGAAATGTCTCTAGGTAAAAGACTTCTTCTTGATGTCTTTAGGATTTATTTAAATATCAAAGTCATGTCATGTGTATAGAAACTCTTCAACAGTTCATGTAAATATGTACAAGTCTTCAAAGTTGTGTAACAGCCCTCCAAGACCAAGATCAATGCCTCAAAGCAAGCCTATCAAAGTCTGCAAGCAAAACGATAAGGAGATGGTCATGTCAGCTCCAAATAAATGAATTAAATAAATACATGTCATGTCAGCTTGAAGCAATAGTCACGTCAGTTCATGGATCACATCGGCTCATATATGAAAGTCTCACCACTATAAATACGCATGAAGGGTCAGCGCAATTACACCAAGAGATAGAATTCGTATGCCTCTGAAATCTCGCATGAAAGAGCCACAGTTAAGGAGCAGGTGATTGGGTGAAGAGGCCGCAGACTAGGAGGAACATAACTTGCATTTTATCTGTGCTTTCAGGTGTCTAAGGAGCAGCAGATCCGCATTTCTCTGTGGATAGATCTAGGGTTCAGCTGCCTCCTCGGATGGGTATAAGGAGCAGCAGAACTTAGATCATCTTTCTGTCAGCATACCTGTGATGTCCTCAGATGGATAAGATTAGATCAGGCAGCGTGTGATCTGGGCACTCAAGTGAAGTGATGATTCTCGGCATGAGGACACAGTCACTGTGAATAGAATACCCTGAGCCTTCACACATACTATGATACACCTGTAGCAGCCTTGACACAATGTATTGCAGTAGTTAGGGTTACATAAAGATGATCTATACTATCTCGATGAGTTTCTATGATGGCAGAAACCCTCGGCAGACCGACCTATGAGAAGAGACATAGGGTCTCATTGGTTACCACAGCATTCGGATTGAATATGATGTAGTCTTGACGTGCTACAAAGAGCAGTAATCACAACAGCTATAGATATTGATCTAATAGATCAGTGATCTCAGTTTTGGTGTAATGAAAAGGAGCAGCCTCGTCATGATGAGAAAGGAGCAGTGTCAAGGTCCTGGTGTCTCAACTTGATATCATAAACTCGATGAAGGCTACAGCAGTAAAGAAGATCTTAATGAAGCAATCATGGTGCAGCAGTGACCTAGCCGGAGGAACAGCAAGATGATGATCTCAGCAGTGCCCGAGGAAGAGGATTGATGGCTTGGTCTTGGAGAGGCAAACTGTGTCAAGGGTCATGGCCTTGGTATTCATCAATGGACTCTCTATAAGAAGAATTTTGCATGGGTTTTCCTCTCCAAGAGGGAGAGGTTTTGGCCCTGGCAAAAAGCCAAAACATTTGTGTTCTTGTCTCTTTTTGGTTTTGATAGCAGTTTGATGAAGCTAACATATACTTGTTAATAATGAAGTAAACATCAAGCTAAGATAAATTGTCTAAACACTTCACAAATTGTTATCATGTAACGAAGAATCAATGTAACTATGCCTGCCCTAGATTCTTCAACAGTTAATTCACTTAATCCTTCTTTCATGGAAATTATATCTGGCAGTTATTAAGGAGTGAATTTTTTCAGTGGTTTTTGTGGAATAAAGCATAGCTTTGATCCACTCTATCTCTCTAGGTTTCTTTGATGTTTCAATGGTATCGTTGGCAATTTGGTAAACTGTTTTTAAGGAATATTTTTAGGTGAAATCTTGAATTTAAATGCACTTTCTATCTACCTTATTTTCCATATAAAAAGTTGATTTGCTAGAGATTATTCCACATATTAAATGTTAAGAATTTTACTATGGAGAATTGCTACGGACATTAAGGGCAGTGTTACCACCCAAACTAGCAAGCTTGCTAAGGTCCCTATAAGCTGCTAAGATGGCACACACGGGACAAGTGCCCATGGTGACCTCAGCATGAGTCCCATGGTGACCTCAACATGAGTCCCCACTCTTTAAGCCCAACTCCTACTTGAATTGCTATGGGAGAATTCCCTGTAACAAATGCTTCACCCAACAATTGGTAAATTAGTGTCTTGTATGGGGTCTTGGGTGAAGAGAAATGTTAATTGATTTGGAAATGTAATTTATGCAGAGAAATAGTGCAAAGCAAAAAAGTATTTTACTCAAAATTCAGATAATAAACATGTAAATAGCTCAAAAGACTCGGAGTAAAAATCTAATATACTTAACAAAGATATAATTTTTCCTTGATGTATGCCTTTGGTAAGGCGTTGCCTTGTGTATTTCTACTTGTTTCCCTATGATTGCAGGTCTGCAAATTGCAGAAAATATGAAGGGAACAGAGAAGAAAATCCATTTTCAGAGACACCCACAAGTGTTTTTTCACTCTAGATTGGTAATCTAGGGGTGGGGGAAGCTAGGACAGCAAATATATGTTAAATTTATCCTTCCCAAGCTTTAGATCTAGAACAAATTTGCATTTCCAACAAGTTGGGAATGTGTTGCAAAGGTCGGGGGTCATATCCCCACTGGGTCAAAACCCATAAATATTTTTTCTTTACAATATGTAACATGCCCAAATGGGTCTTCAATACATGACAATGACTCAATTGACCTATAGACTAAATGATAAGCCCTAGAAGCACTCAATAGGTGCTTGACCTAAAATTAAATTGCCCTTGAGCATGAAATCCATGCCTCAAGAACAACAATAATAAATTTATTTTTCTTTTTACATTGAATGCAAAAAAAATCATGCATAGATATGTCATTATGAAGACCGAACCTAGTTACATATTTCAACACTCCCTCTTAACTAGGGAGGTATTCATATTCCATACAAGGTACTTAGACATTCTCAATCTGAAGAATTCTCATAAGAAGAGTCAGATCGGTAAGCCATCTTAGAGCATCTCATCATACCAACCATCATTGTCACATAGCAAGGCCTTGATTAACAACTCTATCTCTCCACAAGATCATAGCACAATGCTAGTGAGACGAATGACTGACAGACACCATCATCATTGTCTCTCAAGGCACATACCCCACCCGGATGTTCACAGGGTATGTCCTTCTATGACAACTCCTATCTTGGAATAACACATCTTCAAGGAATTTCCTCTTTGACTACTATTATCTTGGATGCCCTACCTCATCCTCAAAGAGCATCGGAATCGATCTCAAATGCTTGCAAAATCCTCCATTCTTTCTTCACAATATGAAGACAAGAATGATGTGTCTATCTCTCCCCCTCAACTAGGGAAGATATACCCATTCCTATAAAAGGAATGTACCCAATCTCCCTCTTATCCAGGGACTTGTCCAAGCTCCCTCTAACCAGGGACTTGTTATCAACAACAGCTCTCAGCTCTTTGGTGGAGACCATGGTACTATCAACTACTTGTAGGGATCCTCCTTTCAATGTCATGAACTACATCTTCTTCATTATGGAGCATCTTTCGTAGGGCATCGGCCACCATCACTTTCCTTCACGAACTACATTGGTCATGTCACCCTTCTCTTTATCGGAAAGTGATCCTCGAATTCACAACTGGCTTTTCTTCATACTGCTACCTCTTCCAAGTCACGTTTTCCTTCAGGATCTCCCATCCAACCACATGAGTGCTAGTTGTAGGTGACTTCTACAACTCTCTTTCAGTAGCCCTGTATCAACCCATCCAGATGTTGTTCAAAAATCAAAATGAACATCAAATCAAAGTTACCTTTTGTGATGGCCTTTCATCATGACATTTGCTTCTTGCAACATCAACATCCTACATAAACACATCTCCAAGACTTTTGATGTCAAGGGTCTCCTTCCTTTACAGACCTTATTAGGGTCTTCATACCTTTTCTATGGAGATGTCACTTCTTCTAGTCATCGGATGTTGATTTATTATCTTTTCTCACATGACTATAGTTGCATCTTTCACAATCTCTTCTTTCTTTCTTCACATGTTGCTCCCCGGGAATTTCCATCCATCGTTTCTTCATCTTTGTCAACTACCTCATATTCCATATGAGGACATATTATGTTGATTTCGTCTTGTCAATATGTCAATCATGCTTTCATGCATCTTTCCAAGGGAAGAGATCCCTTTTCTTTGATCATGCTTATGCGGTAGAGCATTTACCCATGCTATATGCAACTATATGATGACATGACTTAATCTATCAAATATATGCATACCTCTTTTCTCCGTTTGATCATCTAGACTTCCTTCAGCAGCTTCCTTTCCTTGATTGAAAGTACTTCAACCATCTTGACATGTTGACTCCTTTGTCACCATACTGTCATCCTTCTAAATAATGGATTCCACACAAGGTGAAATGATCAACGAGACACTTGCTTCTTCCAAGAGAGGTGAACCTTCTAATGAACATTCCAACGGAGAATCTTGATTACCCTCATCTTGCAAATGCTCCTTCTTAATGATGATGATGCATGATTAACCCTTTCTATCCTTTATCATGCTAGATGACTTTATTTTACCCATAAGTAGTACTTATGCTTTCAATGAGGTAACCAAGAGCTAATTTCTTTCTATGATGACTGCTACAACCATGTAGACTTCCACTTCAACTATCCTAATGATGTCATGAGCTCTTACTTCAATTATATGATGCAATATTCTAATATGACGCATCCTATCATAATGTTTGCTACCGTGATAGCTATTACTTACAAAACTAAAAAGAACTAAGTGAAGGAGATTATCTCAGTCATAGTAGAGGTCTTTCACTTCCCCCTTTGATTTCTTCTTTTCAAGTTCATCCACTTCTTCGATGATATAGGCTTCTTTCTTTTCCTTCCTTTTGTTGTCCTTCTTGAGATTAGGACAATTTCTCTTATAGTGCCCATATTCCTGACAGCCATAGCATTGGATCTTCAACATATTGATCCTTCTTTTTCTGAGGACCAAACTTCCCAAATTTTCCTTTCCTCCTAGCCATGGCAGCAAATGCTTGGGCTCGTTTGATCCTACATCACTTTTTGCCTTCAACCTAGTATCTTTAATCTTACACAATGACCAAAGTTCATTGAATTGGGTAGCTTCCTTCTTTCCATAGATGCTTGATACAAATTTGCCCCATTCCTCTGGTAGTGCATTGAGCACCATGGTGGTCATTTCTTTATCAGATATTATTTCCCCCAACTCTTGCAGTTGGTCTCGTATTTCTGACACCCTCATGAGATATGAGGCTATTGCTTCTTCTTTTGATACCTTCATCTTCTATGGCTCGGGTTCTTAGAGATATGACTTCTCTAGCAGTGCTTACAGAGAACAATTCTACGAACTTCTCATAGATTTCTTTTGATGTTTCCAATTCTGCAACATAAGGTATGAGGGGATCCTTGATGGATTCTATGAGAATCCTTTGAGCCCTAATTTCCCCTTTCATATACTTAGCTAGAGCTTGAGCTTCTTCCCTTGGAAGCTTAGTGATTGAACCCTTATCATGTTCAACGAATTCATTTTCTATGAGGATCAAATCTGTCCTCTTCTTCCATGCAAGAAAATTTGATGACCCAACCAATTTGCTGCTTTCCTTGCAAAATGAAGTCATTTTGATAGCAGATTCGGACATAAATATAGAGGTACTTACTTGTTAAGTGAAGATGTTTCCTGATGGTGATATCTTCAACTTGACGCCTTGATGATGTTGATGATGAAATATGTCTTCCTTTAAAAGTGATCCTTGACTCAAGGAGAGGGAGATCACCTTGATTCCTTGATGATAATGACAATGCCTCTTCTTGCTTCCTTGGATGATAGTGTAGAATGTAGGGTCTTTATTTGATTGAGTGGATGTCGGGTCCTTGAGGTCTTTTTTTCTTTGTGATAAAGATTGATCAATGAGTAAACTTCCCAAGGATGCTTCAATTAAAGAACCCATCTTTGAAGGAGTTAGGGTTTTGAGGTCTTCTTTGATGCTCCTTAATTACTTTCTTCAAGATGATGAGAGGGTTAGTTGTTTTTGATGATTGATGCTCTTGATGTTTCCCAAATGATCTTCTTGTGCTTCGGCCTTTGAGTATCCCTCTTTAAGTTGTCTTTCCTTTCTGTAGTCACCTTAGCTCTAATACCATGTTGAGAAATCTAGGGGCAACAAGCAGGATGATTTCTCTTACTTTGATGACTACTTGTGATATATTTTTCTTAACTTAATTAGATTCTTCTTTCCTTTATTATATTTATTGTTTCTTTTATCAAACAACTACCAAAGCATAAAGAACAATAAGATAAGAGGACACAGGATATAGGCTATCAGCCAGGGCCAAAACCTCTCATCTTGAGAGGAAAACCCACAAGAATTCCTCTCTTCTTATAGAACTTCAATTGACGAATTCCAAGACCTATGACCCTTGACCAGGACTTCTCCAAGACCAAGTCAAACCTTTTCTCCTTGATGAGATTTCCTTCTAGCAACTTCAATCTCAGCAACTTCTACAATTTCAATCTCCCAGTAGATTCTTCTGCAACTTCGAACCCCCAATAGATTCTTCTGCAATTTCAACCTCCAAAAGTTTCTTTTGCAGAAACCCTAGGTGACATGTGTGAGTGAATGATGGAGATTTTGTCCTTCTTTCTCCTTCACTTGAGATGAGACCTTCTCCTTATCAACTCAGCTTGCAAGGGGGACTTCCTTTGACCCAAAACTTTGGCTTTCTTGGAGTGGATGCAATTCGGTATCTGTTGTTGCAAGATGATGCTTTAAGCTTCTCACATGTGGAGTAATATAGCCCAAAAACAGTCCCTAAAATGCTTTTTTCTTCCTTCCTTTGTCTCTCTTTTTCTTCGCTAGGTATTAGGCTTCTTATTCTAGTTTAATTGAACTTCTTGATGCTTGAGTGAGTGTGTACCTGAATGAGGCCAAGTGCTTCCTTTATATAGACTTTTCAACTGTTCAATAGGCCGACTTGTCCTTCTAGCTATGTCGACTTTACTTCTTGAAGGTCGACTTGTACTTCTTGAAGGTCGACTTGATCTTTGCATCATGACAATGTCTTGGAGGGTCTTTTCACTCTACTTTGACTCAAATAATTTTTTCTTTGCAATATGTAACATGCCTAAATGGGTCTTCAATACATGACAATGACTCAATTGACTTGTAGACTAAATGACAAGCCCTAGAAACACTCAATGGGTGCTTGACCTAGAAATGAATTTCCCTTGAGCATGAAACCCATGCCTCAAGAACAACAATAATAAATTAATTTTTCTTTTTACATTGAATTCAAAAAAATCATGATTACATATGTCATTATGAAGACCGAACCTAATTACATATTTCAACAAAACTATCACCTAGGAAAGATGCTTTCACAGCCAATGCATCTGATTTTGTGCTATCTTTCCAAAAGAACCATTGTTGGCAGCAAAACATTATTCTCAAAGCTTGGTACTCATAAAAAAGGCTTTGGAGGGAAAAAAAGTTTGTAGCAAACCGTGTGATAGTTGGAAAATTAAGCTCACCCTCTATGAATTCCCTCGTAAGGTTCAACACCCAAGCATGGTTATAAATATACTTGGTAATTTGTTTGCACTGTTGCATAACATCTTGCACCCACTCCAACTTCCCAATGTCCTCCAATATCAAGTGTATGTAATGGGCAGCGCATGGAGTCCAAAAAATTGGTGGGATAATTGGCACAAAGCAACCTTCCAACTGCCTCATAATTTGTTGTGTTGTCCATGATTACTTGGACAACATTTGCAATCCCAACTTCCTCCACAACCTCAATCAACAATGTAAAAATCAAATGTGCAAATGCATCAATAGATCTTAGGAACATGGTTCCTTTAGGGCAAGCTACAACAAAATTTATTATTGTTTTGCCCCTCTGATCTATCCACCCATCACATATAATTGTGCAACCTATAAACTTCCATGAGCTTTTAATGCTCTCCAATTGTGCCTTGACACACTCAAGCTTCTTTCTAAGTCATTTCCCCTAAGTGCATTGTAAGATGGGGCTTTGTATGCAAGGCTAGCACTTGCAATGGCATCCACCATGGGCTAATAAAAATAAGACTTGCATAGTTGAATGAAAGACTATTATGGTATCAAAACCTCCTCACTGCCATATCTACCTCCTTCCTCTTCTTTTCATTAAAACTCTTGAAGGTTGATTCAGATCGTAGAATTGTATGAGCAAGGAAGAAAGAAAAGGTTATACTCTTGTTTATCACATCAGTTGAAGAGGAGTTAACTGCACTTTGATCCGGTGGTGCTATCTGCGATCTACCTATCCTAGAAACCTCAACCTTCATTCTTGCCCTCTTAAAATTTTGTTCTCTAATGGCATGCAAAGAAGTTGCCATTTCAACAATGACTTCCGGAGGGCAATCACCGTAAGGTTCAACACCATTCCTAGGAATTCTAGCTAAGTGGTATTTTAGCTTCTTTATACTCGCATACATTGTGGCATTGCAATAATTGTACTTGACTTGGTGGTCATCATTCGGGATGACTCAGACACAATGTGCCCATGCCGAATCATGAGTCTTTCTACTGCCCTTCAGTGGCATGGAATCTGGAAGAGAAAAAAATATTAAATTATAATATTAAATTTAGCTCTAGATTTAAACTTTAAAATTTAAATTTTTTTAATTGATGACAAATTTTTTGGCCCTGTGACTAGGTTCCACAACCACACACAGGTCCTATGCAGTTGAGAAACTTAGTCACAGAGCCTAAAACAAATGAGAGAGGAAAAAAATTGAAATGAAACAAAAAATATTGAAACAAATAATCACTTCATGAAGCCTACGTAGTTGTGATGAAGTTGCGTCTGATGAAGCCTCCTTCAACCTCCTTCAGCCTCCTACGAGAGCTCCTTCATTGTGCAATGAAGTAACTCAACTCCTTCAGTCAACACTCACGAATAAGAAATGATTCAAATGACAAATGAATGAGAAATGAGAGGGAGGGAGGTGCTTATAAAGCATTTCCTTCCCTCCACCATAATTCAAAGAAAACAAAGAAAATTAAAAAAAAAAACAAAACAAATTTTGGTCATGGAGGATTTTGTTGGGTCTGCCACGAGTCCGATACGAGTCTTATGAGAGCCTTATGTGAGTCCACGAGTCTTGGCAAGTTTGGACAAGTCTTGGCGAGTCGGAGTCTTATGGGCAAGTCTTGACCTCTACACTCGTTTCGGCATTTGACTCATGAAGACTCCCGAGTCTTCAAGAGTCTTATAAGAGTCATGCTTCACTGCTCATAATAGAATGGCGGTATTCTTTTCAGCATTTTCTCGTTTATCTCTCTGATGTTTCATTCTGTTATGTATGATTAATAATTCCAGATCTGCATGTAGATCATTACCTATGAGTACTCATGGATCAAACACTTAGCCAAGTAATTTGTGGTTTAATTGCTGCCTAGCAAGTCTAACTGACAGGTGAATACGAAATCTCACTGCAATAAATGTCAAAATCATAAGAGAAAGAATAATCATTTTGAGGTAATTCTTGAACCAAATTTTTGACAGTCCAAGCCAAAATCTTACATTCCATCGTTGCCAACCTGTACATTGAGCCATGTTTTTCAACATTGAACTGAAGTTGGACCTGCACCAGAATTACCTGAAGTTTGAACAATTATGTCAAAAGAATATGCTTTGTGTCTAAAGTCCGGAGCTCAGAATCTAACAAGGAAAAATTGATGCACGAGCAAGTGTTTAGAGTAAATTGTTTGCATAAACTAGCGTTGCAAATAAAATAGTACAGCTGGTCTGATATGTTGGCTCTTCTAACATAGATTGGAAAACGAAGTAAAGCCTTGTACATTACTTGTGTGTCGTCAATATTCTGTACTGTAACATTCAGTTTTATTTTAAATAGATGGAAAACAATAAGCATAAACAGTTACGGACAAGTTCTGCTCAAAAGTTTAATTTGTCTATGAGTGGTTAAGGAGGTTAAGTGGTTGAATAAAAACCCACTTATGAAAACAAAACATAGATCTATATGACTCCTTGTTCTGTTAAATATTAAGAATTATGTGTCTAAATCCTGTCTTATTAAGTATTAACTTTTAACAGATGTAAAATGTAAACTTGTTATTAATTAAAATTACACTGTTAAGATAGATTTATAATAAATTTTTTCATATTAATTGATGATAGCCTCTATTATTTATTTTTTAAATATGAGATCCTATTTTGTTTTCCTTCTGCTTTTCTAGCAGTTTATTAACATTCCTCACATTTCATCCACCCAAGCAAACCGTAGAGTGCATCAGATTCAAGAGTCTTTGAAAACATGTTGCCATATTAATGCCATGAGTTTGTTAACTAATCCTTCAGGGCATTGTAACATTATTAGATTAGAATTGATAGTTTAGACAGTTTTTGTTTTACAGATAGCAAAACCACTAGACAGTTGAGATTTGGTAATTGTTCTCTATTTGTATAAATATTTGATGATTTCACTTAATAAAACAACAATTTATTTGTGGAGTTCAATGGGCCTGTAGAATCTGCAAAAGATTTCTCCACTCTTGATCGACAACTTGTTCATCTAGAGAAATTTGCATGATCTGAAAATACAGTTCCACATGCTGAAGGGGGATTCCCATTCTTAATCAGTTTGTGGGTTTTCTATCTTTAATTCATGAAAATATTTCTGCTGAGGAAAATTAGGAAAATTTGGAAGATAATGTTGTTCCAGCAAAGTCAGAAAGTGTTCCTGAAGAACCTGTACTTTAGGATGAGCAGCCTCCACAACCACTTCAACCACCTTTGAGAAGGTCCACTCATATTTGCAAATTTCCAAGCAAATATGATGATTATGAGACAGGTAGTTCTTCTACATGTAATGTTTCTCATGATTGTGAATATAATTATTCCACAATTAGTAAACCTAGTTGTTTTGAAGAAGCTACTAAATGTGATGAATGAAAGGATGCAATGAAGAAATAATATGATCCTCCTATTGGCATCAAACCTATCGGTTGAAAATGGGTTTATTAAGTCAAGTATAAAGGAGATGGTTCACTTAACAAATACAAGGCCAGACTTGTAGCTAAAGGCTATGCTTAGAAGGAAGGTGTTGATTATACAGAGACTTCTGCCCCTACAGCAAAATGGGGCACAATCAAAACTCTGTTTTCTCTTGCAGCACAAAAAGGATGGAAGATACATCATATAGATGTGAAAACAGCATTTTTGAATGGAGATTTGAAAGAGTTTGTCTACATGTTTCAGCCTGAGGGTTTTACTCTCAAAGGCAAAGAAAATAAGGTATACAAATTGGTCAAGGCATTATATGGACTGAAACAAGCATCCCGTGCTTAGTATGAAAAATTCATTGAACACCTCCTTAAGTTAAATTACAAAAATTTTGACGTAGATGATGCAACTTTATTTGTCAAAAGGATTGGAAAATATGTTGTATATCTAGTTTTCTATGTTGATGATTTGATGATTACGGGAACAATGATAATTATATAGTGTCTATTAAAAGGGAGCTGCAGATAATTTTTGACATGACAGATTTGGGTTTGTTGTATTATTATTTAGGAGTTGAAGTTGATCAACAACCCAAACATATGTTTATTTCTCAGAAGAAATATGTTGGACAGTTATTAAACAGATTTGAAATGCGGGATTTTAACCCTGTTTCTACTCCTATGGAGCAGAATTTGAAACTTACTTCCACCGAAGGAAATATATTTGATGATCCAACAAAGTATAGACAACTTGTTGGGAGTTTAATTTTTTTAACCACCATAGACCTGACATTACTTTTATTGTAGGGATACTTTCCAGGTTCATGCATCAGCCCTGTGAAGGTCATTGGAATGTGGCAAAGAGAGTGCTGAAATACTTGAAGGTCACTCAAACATTTTGCATCAAATACTCCAAAGTTGCAGATTCCATCTAACTTTCATACTCTAACTTTGATGGTGATTGAGAGAATGGGGTCTCTACTTTGGGTTATTTGATGAATCTTGGATCAGCAGGCATTAGGTGGAGGTCACACAAGCAATCTGTACCTGTTGATTCTACCACCAAAGCCGAATATGTTGCAGCGGCTCAAGCCACAAAAGAAACCATTTGGCTTTGCAATATACTTGAAGACTTGCAAGGGAAGCATAAAAATTCAACTCTTTTATTTGTCAATAATTCTTCTGCAATTCAGTTGGCCAAGAATCCAAAGTTTCATAATCTAAGCAAGCATATTAACACGAAGTATCACTAAATTCGACATTATGTAGAGGCCAAAGTTATTCATCTGACACTTCCTACTTCAGAACAGATAGAAAACGTATTCACCAAAGCACTAAATGAGAAAAGTTTGAATAATTCATAATGTTAGTCGGCATGTCAGATGTCCCTTCAAATTAAAGAGGGGAATATTAACGAATACTTTGGAATATTGTAACATTATTAGATTAGAATTGATAGTTTAGACAGTTTTTGTTTTACAGGTAGCAAAACCACCAGTTGGTTGAGATTTGGTAACTGTTCTTTGCTGGTATAAATGCTTGATGATTTCACTTAATAAAACGACAATTTATTTGTGAAGTTCAATAGGCCTGTAGCAGAGTTGAATTAACAACTACATCTAAGACTGGATGAAAATCCTGGAAAGTTTGATGGTCCATGGATCGCTCAACCATCCCAACCTAGTGGAGTGAACTTGACAGAATTCATATAAGTTTCCTATTTAATGGGTTAAACTGGCGTTTTCAAAGAGACTGAATCAATGTTGCCCGTTCATTTGACGAAGACGAGTATGAAGATAAGGGTTAGGGACGTTTTCTATTGGATGTCCGTAACTGCAAGCTATTACTCTAGTACCATGTCCCTCTGATCAGATTCCGTCCACACATGAATGCTTCCTCTTATTTTATGTCCATTGTGTACATAGCTTTCATCTTTCCCTGCATTAGTACCCGTAGATGTCTGCAATGTAAATTAACCAGAACACTAATAACTTATCAGGACTTCAGCTTAAACTTACTGTGCGCATACTATCAAGAATCCAATCTTCGGTCTCGGGTTCGACTCCGGTGAAAAGCTCAGGCCATTTGACTTTTGCTGCCTGCAACACAAAAACATAGAACCATTCATTGCTATTGATGAAAGCCAATCCCAAGAAGCAACGTGTAATAATCTTGAGGTATCCGTTGCTAGATTTGTAAGTGGGTATTGGTGTCTGAGAAAGTGCAGAGTACCTTCAGGGCAGAGATGGAGCTCTCTCCACAGCTGTCGCAGAGGACGCCATCGAAATCAAGGGCGTAGAGGTTGCCCATCTCCAATTCCACAGCCTTGCACTCGCCCTTGACAAATAATAAAGATCTCTGAGCTCTGTTTAATTTGGAAGCAAGCACATTCCCTTTAAACTACAATATTCTGATCTTAGAGCTTAGAGAAAAACCGAAAAGTTAACCCTGGTCCGAATGCCATGATCAAATTTAGTAGATTGATAAATTATACTACAATATATTCTGAGGTTGGAGAAAATCCTAAAAGTTATCCCTTGTCCGAATACCATGACCAAATTTATTTGATTGGTAAACTATATTATGCTGAGGGTAGAGGAGATACGAGAAGTGGTCCCTTGCAGTAATGTAAATTTAGTGGGAGATAATAATAAATAATATATATGTTATTGGATATATTGGATAAAGTAGTAATGGTTGGGTTTGATTTTTTGGTTGTATAAATTATTTCAAAGAATTACTAATTTGTTAGGGTTTAAAGAAAAAAATAGTAATAATAATTTATTTATTTTTGGATAGAATTTAGTGGTGGGCACAATGGGATGGTAATTTTAAAAAAAGTTATATAGTTAAATTAATGGTTACAAAGGTTGGTGTTATAAGTTTGATGTTGGGCCTTATTTAAACTACTTTAACAAGTTACTAATTTACCATGGTAAAATAATAAAGTCAATTTGTGAGAAGTGCCCACTTTAGTAATTTAAAAATATATATATACAAACATTACTAGAGATAAATCACAATTTTCTAGTTACAAAAAAAAATAATTAGGGTGGTTGAGTCAAAAGAGAAAAGTAGAGTAGTTCAAGGCCCTAATGTTTTAGCTACCTACTCAAAAGAATCCTTGACCTTTCAATATTGATAAACACGAAGGATTCCAACAATAAAAAATCACCCTGACACCATAGAAAACCAGGTAGAATTAAAAGAGGTAGAGAATTTTTGTCTAAACAAAATTTTCCACAAAAAATTCAATCTTCTTGAAAGAGGGTGATGGTAAATTCTCATGAAGCTTTTACAGCCTAGGGTGTAGAGACACCCCTATGAGGGGGGAAAGACCATTCTAAAAAAGAAGGTAGAATCTACAAATAGTATGAATACCATGTATTGATCAAATGAAGATTGTGTCCCTACAGAAAGAGAAGAGAAAAAATACTAGTTAATATTTGCTAAGAAATAGTGTGTAATGGTGGAGGGTGAGGGAATAATTTGAGGAATAGGATTAGATATATGTGATGACCATGCTAATCCTACTAAGAAACTTGACCTCTATTGAGCAAAGAAACAAGTTGACTAAGAATTTTTATTGGGAAAATAAATGGCTATTCAAAAGACCTTTGGAGAATGCAAAACCCATTCCAAGGGTTTGAAATGAGTATGCTTTCCTATAGCATAAGAGATGTGGGGGGTGCCTACAAAGAAACTCCCTAAAGACAATAATAGGAACAAATAATAGTAAGGTGATTTTAATCTAGGAATAAAGCATGAGGCCCATAAGGTAAAACAAGTATGTGTTTTTGCCTTTCCTGGATGGAGTTTTCAAGCATGTTGTGTAGAGGGTGAATTTTGGGCAATGGTGCTAGGTTGGTGCAAGATGCTCATTTCAAAAGTGTTACCTTTTTTTAGAATGCCATTTGTTTGGAGTTTGTTATCTCCATGTGTATATTAATTTTTCAATTTTATCAATGTTTATGGACCTTTTATGTGGAGGGAAAGATTTTGGGATTATGAGAGGAGATATGAATTTCACTTTTGAGACAATGGGAGGTGTTGTTGGGTCGTTAATATGCCATTATTATTGTCATTTGTGAACGTTTATTCCACCCATTTCTACCATTCTTCATCATGTCATTTATTATAATTTATTATATAAATCCATTTTATGATGATTTATGCTCTTATATTATTTATTCTCCTTTATTTCTAATAAATTGATGA